>APFE030166265.1:233509-282365 GCA_000404065.3 Pinus taeda
GCCACAACCTGCCATACCAGATTCAGAGTTGTAGCCAGAGACAAAGATGCCCGTGAACATGCCTTCAGTTGGCAATCTGGGACACTTCCTCTAGCAGAAGATTTCAACATCTTGCCAGTTTTGGAAGAATTCCAAGAACAAAATTGAGTACACTTCCTCTAGCATAAGACTCCAGCTTCTTGTCAGTTTTGGAAGAGTTCCAGGAATTGCATTAAGCATTCCAGAGTTGTTGGTCATCCTTAAACCATCACAAGATGAGACTTCCCTTTTTAGGTTGAAGTTCTCCCTTTTATGCGGGGTGAGACCTCCCTTTCATGGTTGAAGGTTTCCCTCTTCAAAACAAGAGGATCACTTCCTCTAGCAGAAGACTTCAACTTCTTGCCAGTTTTGGAAGAGTTTTGGGAATTGCACTAAGCGTTTCAGTGTTGGTGGTCATCCTTAAACCACCACCCTTTATACCAACATTTCAGAGAGCACATTCAACCTAGTGCTGCCATGCATTTTTGCACATTTTGTATTACAACTCTCTTCTTGGACTTATACATAACCCTTCGGATTAAGGTGGGGAATGTTGGACACCTAATCCTAAATGGGTTAGTGTGGAAGCCAAATCGACAAAAGGAGTCCAAGAGACCTTGGGATGTGAATCCCAACAGTCACAACATTGTACTATAAATGTATATCTCATGTTAATAAAAAAATGAACTCACATGATTTATCTTTCCTATTTGTTCTTGCTCCCATGTGTGTTTGACAGTACTCCAAATCTTGTTCTATATTGATGATTTTGCTGACACCTATTCTTGAAAGAGGAGCGGAAGGTATCCTTCTTTTACATAGTATGAGGAGGACTTCCAACTAGGTTTATCACTTACTTCTTGGCTGAGAGGAGTGCAACCTAAGAGTTTACTTCGCAGGATTAATTCCACCATCTTTAAATGATCTAGAACTGAATCTATTCACCAATTCTCCCAATAACCTATTGAATTCCACGTAGTCAGATGACTAAGGGTTGATATTCTAGCTTGCTAGAGATGATCACACAATGTTTGAAGAGACTCAACTAATCTTAACGAAGGATGAACCAAAATCTAGTCCTTCCATACATTAATGTTAGTTCCATTTCCAGAGATCCAACAAATATGCTTATTGAATAAATTGGAGGAGGAGATGATCAACTTCCATATGGGAGATCGAGGGATTGCTGCTTTATCTTGACATTCCAGGGTAGATGGGAACAAATAATTAGCTTGTAGAGCCTAAACCCACCAGAGGTCAGGTTGAGTTTTGAATTTCCAAAATAGTTTTTCTCCCATATCCATATTTACCAAAGAAGGGTCTTGGATTCCCAATCCGCCATGTGGCTTTGAGGCTCTTATTGTATTCCAGTTGATTTAGTGGAACTTTTTAATTTTTGATTTATGTCCCTCCCATAAAAATTTCCTGAGACAAGCACCCATTTGATTCAATACATATTTTGGCACCATAAGAGTAGAGAAATGGAAAATAGAAATGGATGAGAGCATTTCTTTAACCAAAACCATTCTTCCAGTCGCATTAAGCTAGTTGGCCCCCATTTTTTTCAATTTAAACTTTATATTCTCTAGGATAATTTTTGAGGCTTTGGGAGTTGTCTTTCTGAGATAAATTGGAACCCCTAGATACTTATACTCTTTCCATTCTCTCATTACTTTGTAACCTAAACCTTTCTCTAGGATAATTCGAGGCTTTGGAAGTTGTCTTTTTGAGATAAATTGGAACCCCTAGATACTTAAACTCTTTCCATTCTCTCGTTACTTTGTAACCTAAAACCTCCCCAATCCTCCTTTTTTTTTTAGCCGAGACGTTCCTTCGAATCTTTTAGCTAGGATTACTGAAGCCCTTCCAAGCAAAATTGTATCATTTGCAAACTGTCCATGGTTTATGTTTGTTGTTTCAACTGTAAACTTGATATTGGGGAGTTTGTTAGATACTCTTTCGTATTCCAATCTCTTGCTTAATGAGTTTGCCACAAGGATGTATAAGAAATGTGAGAGAGGGAAGCCTTGCCTCAATCCTTGAGAAGGCTTGAAGAAATATGAAACTCTTCTATTTACTGGGGGAGCAATCCAGAAAGAGGAGATACAAAGTGCCATCCACTAAATAAATTTTGGATCAAAACTCATTTTCCTCATGACTTTAAAAAGAAATACGTGACAGACCCTATCAAATGCATTTTCCATGTCTAACTTTATTATCATGCCTTGATCTCGTCTTTTCCAACATGAGTCCACTTCTTCTTGAATCAGGACAATATTATCAAAAGTATGCCTACCTAGAATGAAGCCTCCTTGATTGATCGAGATTAGGTTAGGGAGAATGGATTTAATTCGAGATGCAAGAATTTTGGAGATGATTTTGTTTGAGGTATTACAAAGAGAGATTGGTATGAATCAAGAAAAACAAGAGGGATTATTCCCTTTAGGGATTAAAGCAAGGAAACATTACTTGATTCCACCACCAATACAAAGGCACTTTAGAGAGTATCCAAACATACAATATAGATCCTTGTAAATTATTCCCCAATATTTTTGATAAAAACTTGCCAAAAAACCATCTGGCCCCAAATCCTTATCCGGGTTAAAAGAGAACACAATTTTCTTATTTTCTTCAACTGAGGGTGGAGCTGTTAGTTCAGTTTTCATCTCCTCAGTAATCAAAGGAGGAACATGTTCTAACATGCAATCTTCAGTGCTGGAATCCCTTTGACTATTTTCCTAATATAGATTGCTGTAATGGGATGTGGAAACATTCTTAATAGATTGAAAATATGAAAATTTCTACCCCTGATCTTCGAGATGTTATTTTTTCCTTTCCTATATTTTTCCTATTTATGAAAATATTTGGTGTTTATGTCTCCTTATTTCAGCTAGAAACTGTGATATTTTTGTCTCCAGTAAGCTTCTTGAAAGCTCCCACTTCTTCGTATAAGACTTGGCTCGTAACTGGACTAGTCTTTGTATTTTCCTGAATCAAGGCCATCTGATGTTCTCATTATGCTAGAGAGTGATGGCCTGCGTTTCCTTCTTTAATCCATTTTTTTAATGAAATTCTTTAAAATTTTTATCTTTGTCTCCCATATAACCATAGGGCTCCCCTCCCCATTCCGACTAGGAAGACTTTACCAAAGTATTGAAATCGGGGCACAAAGACCATAGAGGGGAAAATATAAAAGTGATTGGGCCACAATTTAGAGGAGGGGGATTATTGAGATGAAATGGTTAGTGATCTGAACCATTCCAAGGGAGGATAAAGGAACGAAGGGAGAGATTAATATCTAGAAAGTTATTTGAAGCAAGAAAATGGTCCAAGCGGGCTGCAATGTGGCCAAGGCTAGGGCAATTTTTATTCCAAGTATATTGGAAGTGTAGGGGTTTGATATCGAAGAGATTGAGTGCTTGTGTAAAAACTTCCATATCTTAGGGATCATAGACTACCAATCCCCCTCTCTTTGAATTTTTTCTCATCGTTGTGTTGAAGCCCCATGAATGATACAATAATGGCCCAATTTTTTATTTCTTAGCTCTAGAAGTTATTTCCAACACTTAATTTTTTCATGAAAGTGATTTGGCATGTATATTTTAATTACAATACATATCTAGGGTATACCCACTATCCGGAAGGATGTCACTAGCCAATGAATAATTTTCTTTATTTGTAGGAGGTATAATTGACTTGGGTCCCATAGGGTACAAATTCCTCCAGATGCTCCTCTAAATCCCACTACAACCATGTTGCTTCTGTTCCAAAGGTTATTTTTCTTGAAAGTGAGATCATTTTCACTCATTTTTGTCTCCTAGAAAAGGGCCATAGATGGTTTTTCCTTATGAATAAAATATTTAGCTTCCTCTATTCTTTTTTCAAATCCAAGGCCTCTATAATTCTAGGAGACTAAATTCATTATTTACTTATGGAGGAAGGAGTTCCTTTGATCAAGCCTGTTGATGCTCCTTTTTTCCCTCCTTCGGATCCATGATCAACTAGTTGACGAGGGATGGTGTGTTGAAAACCTAGTTCTTTGTTCTTTTATGTTCTCTCGATGTAAATCTCTTTATTGGATTTTGGACCTGATATACACGATATCCTTGAAACTTCCTTCTCATTTTCCCGTTATAACTTTTCATTCACAGAGATTGTATTGATTTCTTGACCTGTAATTTATTTTGATGATAGAAACTCATCATCTTCCTCCTCAGATTGTTCCTTAGGGCTATTAATCGAGCCTTTGCCTTCATTAGGAATTCCTTCTGTTTGCAGAACAAGAAATTGTGGAGGGCTTGTCCCCTTTGAAGGGGGAGGCTCTTGGAATTCCTGTTGGGATGAGTTTCCTTCCTCCAGGATACTTTCTAGAGCTGCAAATATGTTTCCTACATTTTCAGAGCTCCCTTCTTGATTGGTCTTGACTAGAGCTAGGCCTGAGGAACTTGACCCTTAATCTTCTTTAGGGGCAGCTTTGTATGAAGTCATTTTTTGTTGGGGTTGTTGGCGTCCACCGCCCCCCCCCACCCACCCAACGACTTTGTGCTTATTGCCACTGATCATTTGGCTCACCTTGATGTTCTTGACTTGTTTTTTTGGGAATCCTTTTGCGAAGTGCCTGTATTTGTGGAAGACCTTACATTTAAAGGGAAATTGGTCATATTCAACTTATTGTACACGAGTCCAGTTATCCATAAAAATATTGATAGCGATAGGTAATCATTTATCCATATCCACTTCCATAAAAAAGTGAGCACATGCAAATAATCCATATTTCGACTTTGCATAGTCAATATGTTTTCCTAGAGAGTTGGTGATCCGTCTAAAAGTGGCATCATTCCAACAGTGAAGAGGAAAATAAGGGAGCTTAACCCAAACTAGGAATGCAGTGGGGATGTCGTAGTTTGAGTTGAAGTTAGTGTTCCAACAATCTAGGTATAGATATTAAGCCCCCATAAAATATGGACCACTTATGAAAACAAGATCCTGATCTTCTCTGTTCTCAAAATAAAATGTGAAAAAACCCTTACCACAAAAGGAGGATACCACTTCACCTTTGATGAGAGGATTCCATTTCTTTTCAATCCATGCCCTCATTGAGTGCGGGGAGGGATACATCCCCATAAATTGACTTATGAGGCCTTGATCTACCAATTGCAGAGCACAATCCGAGCTTGAGGGGCATTAATCTCAATCTTCAGGATTTACTCAAGCTTTTTCACACATCTGGACCAAACTTTTGGAACTTAGGGATGAAGGATACAAATGAGTTAAACACTTAGATCTCCCTTTCTATGGAATCATCTGTGGCCAGCCCAACCATTGCAGGCCATCCAACCAATGAGGACTCGCAGAGACTCAAAAAATAAGGAAGAAAGTGTGAAAAAATGGAATGGAAAAACGAATGGAAGTTTTCTTGCAACCAATCAAAGTACCTACAAGATTCAGAAAGTCAGGCCCTCAAGTATGCATTGAAGAGACATGATAATGAATAATTGCTATCACTTTTCCACAATGAATAATAATTATTTATCCCCGATGAATTGGAAGATAATTAATTCATTGATGTGGTCCATTTTGCGACATGGGTAAATTGTTTTAAAATGGGTCACCGTGGATAAATCACAGAGTTTTAGATGCTATGCATTTGGAGCATAATGAATACACTTGCAGCATAATGTAGGAACTGATTAGATTGTATGGATGAGATTTAGAAAGAAGGAGCATTATAATGGCCATATTTTTTATTTGTATTACAGATCTAGTTGTGGAATTATGCCAACATATTGACAATGCTGGTTATATTGATTCTGGGGTTTGTTAATATTGATGTTGATGTAGGGAATTATATTTTTGGAGTTGTAGCATTATATTGTTGCAGAAATTTTATATGCTACTATTAATATTTTGATATAGCTTCCATGTAATTGTATTGCCAAAGTATTAGCTTAATTCTTGTATATGTTGTTGTTGGGGTTTATTAGTTTGATAAATTGTTGCAGTATCTTGGGAGTATGTTGCTAGTTTTATATGGATGAATTTGCATGTGTAGTGAGCGTATATTGATGCCATGTAATTTATATTGCTATTTTTCAGAATATTTGAATGTATGCTATTGGGAGGGTTTTATAGTGAGATGTATTGTTGATGAGAAGAGAATACTAAGTGGGTCTAGTTTGAAAATTAAGAAATGAGACTCACATTTGTTGTATGTAGAGAACAGTGGATCCTATTTTGAAAATGGATAAAAAATGGTCCACAATATCTTGAAGGTTGGGGCCTTCAGTGAGGCAAGTGGTGGCTTGTAGATTTAGGGTGTAGTTGAATCCTTTAGGTAGTGGCCTAAGAACTTTGGAGTAGTGACTTCAATCCAATGGTGGATGGATAGACTCTTGGGTGTTGGGGCATCCAACAAGCGATGGCATACAAATTCAAGGGAGTAGTGGCTTCCAACAGATGGTGGTATACAAAGTTCAGGAAGTGGTGGATTCCATCAAGTAGTGGCCTGGAGCGAGTGTTTCTCGCATGATTGGCAAGTTGTGTCTTGCACATTAGTGGTGGCTAGTGATTAGGTCAAAAGAAAAAATTGATAATAATAATAAGAGGAAGTAGAGCAGAAAAAAATGATGGTTTTTATCTCGGAAGGGTTTCCACCTTACACCTTGTGTCTTCATGTGTTGATTGTTGCTTTCATATGTTGTTTATCTCATATTATGTGTGTTGATATGCTATTTACATGGTCGTGACTATGTTATGTTACTTGCTGCTTATACATGGTGTTGTGCTAATGAGTTGATGATTCAATTATTGTGTAAGAAAAGGTAAAAATTGGTTTAAGTTGACTGATAGTGTACAATACTAATTCACCCCCCACGCTCAGTATTGTGAAGTTTCCAATAGAGGAAGAATATCACAAGGCATGCTTTAAGAGAAAAAATAATTAATTAATTATAAGATTAAGGAGATCCATTTACAAGTACAAGAGGCATTGGACAAATCACAAGAAAGATACAAGGCCAGGAATGATCATAGAAGAACAAAGAAGTTATTCAAAGTGGGAGGCAGAGTATGATGACAGTTGAATAAGGGCTACATGGGCCCGATTATAAAATCAATGGTTTGCAATATTCTATTTTCAAGATACTTGAAAATATGGGAGATAATTTCTACTGACTCAGTCTACCCCCATACATGTGCATTTACCCAATACTGAATGTAGAGAATCTCAAACCCTACAAGCCTTCCATGTTGGATTAGGAAGAGGAGTAGGTCCTACCCTTTATAGAGATTTAACACTAGATTCATAGGTAGAGTTGACGTAGGATACAATTTTTCAAAATACGTCTAAAACTACAAGACATGGGTAGCATAATCTTTGGAAGATTGGATTGAAAGGAAAACTTCCAAGCAAGGCTAAATGGTACTGTAGGGAGAAGGTAGAGGAAAATTTTCACCTTATTCAATAAAAAATTTTGGGGATGAAAATCCTCCCAAAATGGGGAGGTCTGATCCAAATTGGATAATGATATTGTTTGTCATCCATATTGATGCTTTTAGGGTGGAAAAATAAGAGAAATCAACTTATAGGGGTAGTTTTAGCAATGAGACCTAGTTTGGAGAATTGGGGTTAAAAACCTTCCTGGGATAGATTGGGGATTTAAATGATTCTTTTTGGGGGTACAAATTTTCCTCTTAAGCATTACACTAGTGACACTATTATACACTTAAATACCTTTCCAACAGTGCAAGAATTACGTCAATAGGAGTTTGGATGCAAAATTTATGGCTTCTAACTATCGTGATCAACCACCATAATTAAAGAGGATGCCATCTTATCCCTTGTTACTCATGGAAAATGGGACAACCACATGGTAACTATGAAGAAGAATCTAGAAGGGTTGAGTTGTATTATAACCAATTTACTAGAAGGAAAAATGGATTCCACTCTATTTGCTTGCACTTTGTTCTATATTAGTGCATAGTAGCTAAGTGTGGATAGAGGGAGAGAATAACAAAGGGGTTTGTGTTTTGTAGTATCCCATAGGATACATGTCTAAGGAAACTCTATATAGAGTGTCCTCCCCATTGTACTTGTATCAATTCCATTCTAGACAAAAGAGAGTGGAGCAACCTCATATTCCAACTATATTTTCTCCATAATGGGTTTCTCAGGGCATATCTTGGTGTTCATTGTGGTTTATGAGTGATTGTATTTACCTTTTTTATATTTTCTACATATTATTTATTACATGCATAGGCAACAAAATTATAATAACAAATTTGGAATCTGAAAGGAATTAACATTTGATAGTATATATTTTGGTTTATTTCATATATTTGTTTTGATGAACTATTCAATGGAATATCCACAACAATTTATAGATCAATAATCTTAGCTTTATAACATTGATAAAGTTTTTGCTCATAGTTTGGTATAGAGTGGTTTGGGTTCCTTATTGTTTCTTTTTATTCACATTTGGTTCCCGTATTTTTTTTCATTGGATTTAAACCTACTTTATTTCTTGTTTTTTATTCTATTTATTCCATGTTTTTTTTTTCCTCCTTTTCTTGTTATTGATATTTTTTGCATGCAGTCATTCCTTAAGTTAAGCTCTTCTTCTTAGAGTTTTGATACATTCCTCCCCAGTGCTCCACAATGCTACTTTTTGCATCTAGAGAAGGATTGTCTCAAAATTTTCTTCCAACATAGAGCAAGAAATATGGAGCTTTGACCTCGTTAGTTGTTTGCCTAACATTTTTATGCAAGGGAAATCCTTAGATAGAGTCTCATACCTATTTTATCCAAGGGATAAACCCCTCTATTTTGTATGAAATAGAGATTAATAGATATTACTTGAGAATATAATTTACCATGACATATCTTGATAATTTTCTTGTTGGATTGTTTTGGTACTTAGGTCTTCAATGGCATCACCTTTGTCAATGGAGCTTTAGGTGGTCCCCAAGTTCCTAGCGAATTTATAACTTTGTTTTTTCTTCTTTACTTGTTTCCATTGCTCCTCTTTTTCATGAGTAGGTTGTTCTCCCTTGGTTTTTTTAATTGCAATCCCTTGCAAGGTGGTCATATTCGTGGCATGGCTTGCATTTAAAGGGTAATTTATCATAATCTATTAGTTGTATATGCTTCAAGTTGTCCAATGGTAGTTGGATTTCCTTAGGAAACACTTTCACCAAGTCTAATTATTATATCATTATTTCCCATATTTGCATGAAGATGCTCATGTTGGCCCAATCTAATGATCCCTATCCCTATTGTAGATATTTTCGCCAAAATAATTCTTTAAAAAAATCTATTTGAGTTCACATACACACTTATTCTGGAATATAATTTATGCATATGACCCTTACAAACACAAAATGTGTATATATGGTAGTCTCCTCAAAGAAACTATTGTATACCTTTAAAACACACCAAGTTTATTTATTTATTTATAAATGTGCACATTATTGTGCATTTTGGGGATTTTTTACGCATTTAATCGTTATCCACCTCTTATAGCCCATACCCAAATTAACCTAACCACTTTCTAAGAGTATTTATTCATTCCATGGGTGGAAGAAAACACACTTTTTGATCAAGTATGCTTATGTTTCAAATTTCCCCATAGACCCTTGTCTGTAATTCCCTTGGATTTTGAACCTATTTTCCCAATCATGAGTCACCACTTATATTGTGGTATTCAACCCTAAACATAAGAAATAATTTCCCATCAACACTAATTCCACACAAGTATAGGCACATGCAAACATTCCATCCCATGGTTCTTTTGTCTTTGTACATGCCTATAATGTTTTTGATACATCTAATTATATCTTCATTCCAATGATGTAGTGGAATATGTGACAAATGGGTCCAAATAAGAACTGCTGACAATACAACATTTTCTAGGTTTGTTATACGGAATTTATACCTACGGATAAGTATATCTTCCCTAAGTGGGTAGTTACACTTAGAACAACTGAAGTAAATATGTTTAACCTTTTCCTACATTAAACAAATAATATAAAAGAACCTACTTGTGATCCTTCTCTTCTTTTGATCTCATTTGAGTTGCTCCTGTCACTCCCGCTCAAACTAAATTCACTCAATTGGTACCTGCCAACATAAACAAAAGACGACAACAATCAAAGCATATGATCTATTTCTTGTAAACAAATGGAATCGACAATATTTGAACATACTTTCATCATAGATATAAAAAAAATTATTGGGAAAGGAACAAATAACTTTATTAATTAATAGAAGGAGAAGTTACACCCATTGTGGTTTGATCTCGTGTCATTCATCCAACTTAGTCCAAACCCTCATCACACCAATAGCAACATCAATCCAGCATCATAAAATTACTTGAAAATGATTTCAAGTCTCTAAACCAACAATATTTCTCTATAATATCCAAGCTCCTTTGGCTCTATGATGGGAGGCCAATTTATCGATGAATTCAAGTGGTTTTGTCATTAATATGGCATTGAATGGTTTTCCATAATTGGATGATTAGTTTCCATGTTCAAAGGGATGAGAGGATAGAGTATTATATGATCCAAAGCTATCCTAAGTTGAGCTCATATTGATAGGATAGGAGCTGGGTTCCTTCTAGAAGGCTCTAGGAAGGAGGAATATACTCAGGATCCAATGAACATTTCGAGGATTCTCGCCTAGCACAGGCTTGAGTGGGATTAGGTTCTCTGTAACGCAACCTTGAATGGGGCTAGCTCTGCATAGCACTTACCCCTAACCAGGGGTGCGTTGGTGATCCAAGAAAGCACTTTAGCAGGGTTTGAATTTAGGAAACTCTCATGGATGAAATAACTCAATGAGGTGGCATGTCTAGGGCATGTAGCAACTGAATTAGGGTTTGATAGACCCTGTTTACATTGATTTGATTGTTGGGAGTGATGTGGAAAAATAGGCCTGTAACAATTTCCTGCTAAAGCATGAAGTCAAAAATTATAATGTTGAGTGATATGCTTTATGTTGTGATGAGGATGATCTGAAGCAGACAGTGACCTACATCAATTAAAATACATAATACCATGATATATTTGAATTTTTTCATGAATTATTGAGGGAAGGCATACCCATCCTCAACATTAAGCTTTTCATTACATGTACATAAATCATATAGTCATCTATAGATATAGACCCATGATAAGATGACCATCTGTGTAAAGCCATCATACAGATGATTTATTACTCTCCTGAAATCGCAACCCGAATGGATGAAACTAGATACGGGCTCATCCAATTGTTTTCTTAAGTGCGAGTCTAACCATGTGAAAATGTGATCTGAAGTCAAACATGGGAAGACATCATCTAATTACCAGCCAATGATGTAAGTTGTTAATAGACGTAAGAGAAATCACCAATAATGCTAATGATTCTCAAGGTAATGTAGTACATTCTACATGGTGTGAATAGATGTTTTGATGTCGAACACCATACAAAGTCTTTCGGTCGAAGGTCTGTGATGTTAACCTATCGCCAGAAGTGAGAAAATTTCCATTGATGTATGCAAGCCTCAAGGTATTGGAAGGGTGTTTCTAAGTCAACTTCCTAGATAAAATGCTGATGTCGATAAGAAGCAACTCGTTGCAGGAGGGCCTTGATGTACCCCCCATCAATGACATGAAACAAGTGTAATGATTTTGAAGATAGAATGTCACTAATGACATAATGTTTAGGAATGGAGGTCATGAAAATGAAGGCTTATGAGTATTGCAAAGGATGAAGTTTACTAAGTGACTTCTCTTGAACATGTCGGTGACACTGAATGAATTGGCAACATTGACCCAAAACCAAAGTGATGGATGGTGTGATAGACCATAAGTATGATAACCATCAAGCAGATAACCCAACCCAAATAGTCACAAAGATGAAGTGAAAGTGTCATGTTCAAGAGTGACTTGCTACCATAAAGTGATTTATCCCTTTTCCCATTTTCTCTAGTCATTGCTGACTAGTACCTCTTTATTTTCTAACAAGCTTGAGGAGGATAACATATTCTTGATGCATAATTCTACTCTTCAGGTGAATCCATTGCTATGTGATGTTTTAACGAGTCCAACGAAGGTGAAACTCGGTCTTGTCATGATGGACAAGTTTGTTGCTATTTGATGCTTTAACAAGTTTGATGACAATGAGAACTCGGTCCTTTTCATGTTTAGAGAGTTCTAAAAGGAACAAAAAGAAAACTCCACAAGTTCTTTTTCATAAATTTGTCTCTCAAGTTTGAAAAAGCATAAAATAATACAAGAGAGAACCTACTGACCATGTTTGATCAACATATTCCTTTTTCGTAAGTAACCTATCTCAGTTCGGAAAAGGGTTAAACTTATACTAAGTAGATGTCATTTCCAATCCTTTTATGAGTTGAAAAGGATAAGTGCCCGACAATATTTTCATATTTTGAGAGTCTGAAAAGAGCTGAAAGAGGACTTTATGGGGGTTCCTTTTTCGATGTTTAACAAAGCTCGAAAAAGAGATAAAAGTATGCTCTGTGGTCAAAAGTACATTTTACGATCATGCACGTCAAATTGACTATGTCAACTGTAAACTTTCTCAAAGAACCACCAAACGGATTAAACATACTTGTTTCATTGGTAAAAATAGCTAAAACTATAGTTTATTCACTTAATGAACATGAAATAACCATGAAACAAGAATTTACCAATTCATTTTAAATTTTACATTTACCATTTAGTTTTGTGCTCTGGACCTATTTTTTACTTCAAACTTCAGCAGTTGATTGCAGGAGATTTTGTGGATCATTCTTCGTGCTGTCAGGACCAGGTAGTATATATACCTCTTCTATTTCATTTAAGGTCATTCTTTTTCAATTTTAGGAATTTTTTTAGGGTTTTGGAGTCCCTAGGGTAAACATATCACACCTTAGGATCAACACACCCTTATGCATCGAAAAATGCACTGTAGAGTAGTCAAACAGAAGGGGAATTGCTCTGCATCGCACTGTCTACATATCAGGGGTGCATTAGGCACAAATTTAGAAATTTGATTCATAATTCCTACCAAAAATCTCTTTAGTTTTTTGCATGAAATGGATCCTAACTAAGCCTATGGCATGATTTCATACTTTGATCGGATCAGAATGGCTATCACATGGCGTGAAAGAGAACATGAAGAACAGGACATGGTTGCCCTAAATGATCCTAGTACTGTTGAGGCCCTCAGAGATTGTGGGTTACTCAAAAATTTCAGGTTATCCGGGATGAGGCAACAATCAAAACTATTGCAGTTCTTGGTTCATTCATGGGATCCAGCAGAAAATGTTTTTCACATAGGGGACAAAGTGCTCCCTATATTGATCAATGATATTTACTTCTCACAGGATTGTTGAGACGTGGTGCCCCCATTTCTCTTTCAGGTTCTGCCCATGGGGGTGAATCAGTGAGGGACTACATTTGACAATTCTACCAGCCAGGTACACAATCTAGCAAAGATGGAAAGATAAACATCAGGGATGTTTGTGATTTTCCCTTGTGAACAATCCTCTTTACTATCGGAAAGTTGGCAAGTAGCGTGACACTTAATGTCACGAATAGATCATACATGCAGTATGCGCTCGAGTGTCTCCAGCCAACTATGTTCAACTGGTGTGAGGGAGTACTCTCTTTGATGAAAAAGCAGCTGACTAAAGTATAAAGTAGTAAGATGAAAATTTTTAGCTATGGATCGATCTTGATCTCTTTTACTTTGGAGAGAATTCCATTGATGCAACCTCAGCATGTGACACTGAGTTTAGCTAGTCCTAGAGATCCACAGATGCAGGGATGGGTAGAGTTGATGGATAGACATGCTAGTCATTCATCAATATCATTTTCTACCACATTCTTCAGTGGGCTCCTTCGACAACATATTTTCATAGAGGAGCATCCATATAAGTTAACTGAGGAAAAGAAGGATAAAGATAAATCCTTGGTCCAAAATGAGTTGGATTTCTAGTTGAAGTTTCTTCTTCAAATTCCTCTTCAATAACAATCAAACCGGGTGGAAGGATTTCACCGTCAGGTCTGTAATAAATTTCCAGTGTTTGACTCTATGGTAAAAGAGAAGTCTCAACAGTTACAGATGTATGAGGATAAACTGGTCGATCGTCTTCTGGAATGGGAACAACTTTTGGCTGTTCAACTTCGGGATCCAAGTGTTCTGGTAAAATAAAAATAGGTTCATGATGAATTTCTTGAACAACTTCTAGTTCAGAAGTAACTTCTTGTTGAACTATGATAGGTTCGGGATCAACTTTTGGTTGAACAAACTCAAGTTCAAAAGTAATTTCTTGTTGAACAACTTTGGGTTTAGAATCAACTTCTTGTTGGAAAACTTCAGTTACCATTTCACTAAGTTCATTTTTAGTGTCCACAGGTAATTGTAAAGGTTCCACTTCAGTAGCAGATAAACCAGTAATAGTAGGAGTAACTGGAATCATAGTACATACTGGTATAGGTAACTCTGGTAAATCAGGTGAAGAACCAGAAGTTTGTGATGTACTGGACTGAATTAAACGAGACTTCTTTCGTCGACTAGGTGTAGCTTTAGGTGGTAAAGGCAATTTACTCGCTGTCCTATGTGAAAGACGGGGTAAAGGTTAATTTTCTTCGACGATTGCTGATTGATTTTATTATAAAAAGAAATAAACAAAAATAGGGTAATCTAGGAAAAATAATTACTAAGTAACTGTGAACTGCAATATACCACCTTAGAGGATCCAAGCACTTAAGATACGTGCATGAAATATCCCCGAATGATGTTTTCAGTGTATCACAGTATACAAGGTGGTTGACTCAGTTACCTATGGATGTATAACAACCTAATGTAGTCCTCCCAAATATACCCAAAAGTACGTGGAGGCCCTATCCGTGTTAGCGTTGTCTAATGAGAAACCGCACAGTGAGAGAATTCCCTTATACTTTACATACTATAACACCACCCGATATACCTGAAAGTACGTGGACGAGCTACAATATACTTACGTACGTGGAATGAGGTATCACACTCGGATTGTATCACAGACCATTAGCAGCAACTACTATGTTTAATGATGCAGGAACATGTCTCTAGCCTAGACCTCTAAATGTTATGCGTTAAGTTACAATGCCCCATTAGGTTAATTGAGATAAATTTTAGTTGATCTTGTTTAAAAGTTTTCCTTTTAGGTTCACCGCGTGATGTTTATGAAAATCCTATAATGCAGCTAAGATGGGAAACATTCTTTTCGTTTGATTTAAACAATGAAAACCATAACTAAAAGGGATAGATCAATCAAAATATCTAAACAATGAGCATAGAGCACATCTAATGCAACTTTCCCTATACCATTCCTACAAGCACACAAAAACTTCTAAATGCATTATGCATGTTTTTCTTTTCATTCCTTTAACATTTATATGAACATAAGAAACTAAATGCACAAACGATCAATCAATGCTTTTCACAAGAAACGAAGACTTTACGACATTTTCTTTGTCAAAGAAATGAAGACTTTACAACAATTCTTTTTCGGAAAAGTAAAGACTAATCAATGTAAGCTAACTTTGGGGTTGATTCGATAATGATAAAGAAAAGATAATTAAAAATTGAACAAACAAAACCAAAGTGGGCATGGAAAAGAAATGCTAATTTGTCCTTCAGAGATAGAGAAACATTGACCATTCAAAAAACAAGATGTGAAACAGTTTGGAAAAGGTTAAGCAAGAAGATGGGTTTTTGGCTTGATAGGGACAAACACAACCCTAAGTGGGAGATAGTGCATTGCAGAGCACTGTCTATAGGCTAAGGCTACTCTGTAGAGCACTCTGTCAGGAAAAACAATGTGTTGATGATAGAGAGAACTATCAGCAAAAGCACACATTTTTACCAAACAAGCTTAAAAATGATTGAATGTGGGTAAATGAACTCAAGCAAAGTCTACTGGTGTTGCTAAGACAAGGGATAACTACCAGGAATGATGGTCGTTCCCCAGGGGAGTTTCCATTTTGTTATACAGAATTTATACCTACGGATAAGTATATCTTCCCTAAGTGGGTAGTTACGCTTAGAACAACTGAAGTAAAGATGTTTAACCTCTTCCTACAATAAACAAATAAGATAAAAGAACCTACTTGTGATCCTTTGCTTCCTTTGATCTCCTTTGAGTTTCTCCCGTCACTCCCACTCAAACTTAATTCTTTTAATTGGTGCTTGCCAACATAAACAGACGATGACAATGATCAAAGCATATGGTCGATTTATTGTAAACAAATGGAATCGATAAAATTTGAACATACATTCATCATAGATATAGACAAAAGTATTGGAAAAGGAACAAACAACTTTATTGACTGATAGAAGGAGAAGTTACACCCAATGCGGTTCGATCTCGTGTCACTCATACAACTTAGTCCAAACCCTCATCACACCAATAACAACATCAATCCAACATCATAACCTTACTTGACAATTATTTCAAGTCTCTAAACCAACAATATTTCTCTACAATCTCCAAGCTCTCTGGCTCTATGATGGGAGGCCAATTTATAGATGAATGCAAGTGGTTTTGTCATTAATATGACATTGAATGGTTTTCCATAATTGGATGATTAGTTTCCATGTTCAAAGGGATGAGAGGATAGAAGATTAGATGATTCAAGGCTATCCTAAGTCGAGCTCATCTTGATAGGATAGGAGTTGGGTTCCTTCTGGAAAGCTCTAGAAAGGAGGAATATACTTAGGATCCAATGAAAATTTTGAGGATTATTGCCTAGCGCAGGCTTGAGTGGGCTTAGGTGCTGTGCAACGTAGCCTTGAATGGAGGTACCTACTCTGTAAAGCACTTACCCCTGACCAGGGGTGTGCTAGTGACCCAAGGAAGCATTTTAGCAGGGTTTGAAGTTAGGAAACTCTCATGGATGAAAGCAGTCAATGAGGTGGCATGTCTAGGGCATGTAGCAACTAAATTAGGGTTTGATAGATCCTTTTTACACTGATTTGATCATCGGGAGTGATGTGCCGAAATAGACCTATAACAAGGTTGAAGTATGGAGTCCACTTATTCAAATAGATATCCCTAGTGTATAAAAATAAGATCTGATGTAAAAAATGAGATCATGATCCTTGACGTCAAATAGGAAAGCATACAAACCTATTTTGTAGGATAAATGTGTTCATTGTCCCTTAATTAGAACCTTCTAATTCCTTTGAACCGAAGCTGCCATTGCCTTGGAGGAGGGCCACAAAAAGTAAAATTTCCAATTAACCCTTGTTTAGCTAATGCTAATTCCATATGTTGCAAATTTTCTAAAGGAATAAAATCTCATGGATTTCATTCAATTTATTTATGAATCTAGAAGGCCAGGGTTTAATCAAATTCTTCAAGGATTATATGAGGCATTGAAGGAAACCTCTTTAGAAATTGGAGGGGTTGGCCTCCCAAAGGGGAGGAATCCATGGATGACATGATTTCTATTTAGAGTAAGAATTCATGGTTATATGATCATTATCTAGTGTAGGAATCCATTGTTGGCACGATCACTATAGAAATTCCCACTATATATCAACATATTATGCAATATACTAAAGAAAAATACAAGATCTACTTCTACAACAAACTTGCGGAAGTTTAATAGAATATGAGCAAGATCAAATTGAACACATATAACAGATGAAGAGAAATCAATCACACATGAACACAGAAGAATACTCTAGGGAAGGCCTCATCTAAAAACCCCAATATTTGTATTATCATACAAGTGGAAATATGTTCAGATTACACAAAGAATTAGCTCTCAAGCTATCTTGCTCTTAGTACAATCGAACAATACAACTCATAGGCTGAATAGACACAAGATATGCCTTCCCTCAGCCATCCAAGCCTCCTATTTCCTTACACAGTTTTCCTTGGGGTCCAATGCTGCCACCTGTGTGAATTGGCCTCATCACACACTCACCAAACCCAAAAGTATTTGCCCAATCTCCAAGGAATGAATTCATTCTGCATGCAAGAAATATCCTCCATGGAATATTCTTACAACTGATAGTACACTGTCCTATCATCTGATCTCAACTGGGTTTCTGTCTGAGCTAACATGCATGAGTTATTTATGAGAGAATATTTAGTTATCTGAAGTGTAGCAGTTACATGCATGCATGCATTAACTAACTGAACTAACAATTAGTTCAACAAACTATTTGAACTAATCTAACTGGACTTAACTCAGTTAACTGAGCTAACTAATTACAACTCAAATTACAACTCATCCTTATCTTTTTAACTAAGGGATAAATTCCTCAATTAATGGGATAACTGTTGCATGTCCTCACATAGAATTCATGTTTGATTCTCTACAACTAATTAACTCAAGATGAATTAATTAATTATTTTACAAACAATTACGAAGATCAAATTCAAATTTTACTTCTCTATTTTAGTTTAGGGACTAACTAAAATAGGAAGGTATATCTAAATGCTATTTATGGTAGTGCTATTTTTAGCACTTCTATATTTAGCATTTCTTGTTGCTATTTTCAACAATCACTTCTAGGGTAGAGTTTGCGAATGCTTCATATGCACTCTCAATCTATCTCAATAATGTCGACTCTCTTATTGGATATTATTACTACTAGATAATAGGGGATTTCTTCACATTCAACTTGATATATTCTCTTTGATATGATTTTTTCTCAAATGTACCATCACTAACTCAACCTTTTGGAACTTATTGAATTTTTGTCATGTTTGTGTGCCTCTTTGCCTTGCATTACTTTCTCCCTAATTGTTTTCAAAATGTACATTAATTTATCTTATATTAGAAATGGCTCTACATTGCCACTCTACTGTATCTCTATTAAACCTCTCAAAAGATTCTCTCAACTTCTCTTCACCACCTCAAATTTTCCAATTCTGTATAAATGATATATTAGACTATACTAAAAATGTACCCCACTCCTTCCATGATGTTCTCTAGATGTGAGTAGAAATTTTCTATTTTTATTTATCTTCATAATTAACTTAAAAATGATCTTTGCACCACTACTCACATCATTAGTCTTCTTATCATACCATCTTAAAATAAGTATCTGCTACAACAAATAATTGGTCATATCCTCTCTTAGTTGTGAAAATCCTAACTCAAAATCCATCAAAACATCCTCCCATGGATTCTTTAGAATAGGAAATGGGTTATGCAATATTGCAACACTCAACTTTTATATTATTACATAGGGGAATGCACCTATATTCTCCTTATTCAAGGTGTTGTATGGGGAGGTTTACAATAGGGCTTTTGAGCCACAATTCATATGAAGGGAATCTCATTGAGCACAGGCAGCCTTTGAAGTCTTGGTCCATTGAAATTTTAGAAGATCTAATGTCTAATGACGTTGTTGCACTCTTTATGTCTTCTAGAAGATGTTAATTAATGGGAATGTTGACACAACATTCATTGTTCGATATATGGGAAACCACTTCAAATAATATCATGAAATTCTATCTTCCCAAGTTATTTTTATGTCCAAAACTGAGTTTAGACACATGGATGTGAATATGAAGCATAATGATTGGGGTGAATAGATGCATTATGGGAACCTACAAATTCGATAGAATGGCCTTTTTGTCATAGCCATTAATTGTTCGATTGTTTATGTGCCTCTATCTCATTTAGAGTACACAATTTCTATAGGAATATGCTTTGTTTTGTCTCTTGAGGTTCATCAAAACTATTGATATCACGGTGTAAGAGGTCAATTGAGTTAGTATCATTAGGATTTATCCCCACTTGATACACTCCACAATGCTATGGAGGTATTGGTGGGTTTTCTTCCTTGTGTATCCACGCCTCATAAAAAAGGGCTAGTATTGTGTTTGGCTATTTGTATAAGCTATAGTTATAGTTTTGATTGTTGTTTTTAGCAACTTTGGCTTTCTTAGATTCCTTTTTAAAGTGTTATCAAAAGGATAATTTTGGGTTATTGAGCCCATGGAAACATAATGTTTATGGGGGTTACATCTTAGTCAAGGTTTATAAATCTTACTGTTTATGGGAGTTATATGTAATAGAGATCAAGTGTATAACATGACTATGTGTTATAGGTCTTATCAATTGTAAGGGTTAAGAATTATACAAGTTAGAGATGAGGGGAATGAGGTGTTTATGGTTTAGATTTAAGGTTTAGGGATTATAATGGTTTAGGTTTTGATTTTATAGTGGTCATGGGTGATCATTTAGTTTTTAAGGGTTACTGTTGGTATATATTAATGGTTAGATTTGCTAAGAGGGACATGGTTTATGGTTATGATAGGTTACATGAGATATGGGATAAATGTTAAGCATTATAGGGTGGTTATATAATATGAGAGTTAGGGGTTGTTATGGTTATGCTTTCAGGTGAAAGGGACTAAATTATCTAAAAATTTTAAGGGTTAGAAGTTGTAGATGTTCAGGGTTAAAAGTTATAGCGATTAGGGATAAGAGATATATAGGATGAAGGATATTCTAGTTTGTGATTAGGGGATTATAAGAATAAGATGTTTGGCATAAAATGGTAATGGAATTAGGTGTTATGTGGACCATCAATTATCTATTTTATAGGTTATAAAAGTCAGGGAATATATAATATGGGTTATATAGTTCAATATTTTAATTGGTTAGGGGTTATGGTTGGTTTGAAGGGTTATGTATAAAATGAGTAAGGGAATATTGTGGATCATAATGGTTAACATACAAGCTTTAAGGGATAAGGCTTATAAGTGCTAGTATAAAAAGGGGATATAATTAATACAGGTTAGAAGTTAAGGTTTAGAATATTTTTGGGTTATATAATTGAAGACAAAATGGTGCTATGCATTATTTTATTCATGGTTTATACGCATTAGGGATATAAGTATTAAGTGTTAAAGGAATTTAAGGTGATGAACGTTAAATATGAAAGGTTATATTATTTAGTAGTTAGAGGCATTATGTCTGTGTTGATACAGATTTAACAAGTAAGGTTTATAAAAATTACTAGAAGGGATTAGTAGCTATATGATATATGGATTAAGAGTTAAAAGGTTTATTTAATATAAAGATGATTTGAACTAGGGTTTCTAAAAGGGTTATTTAAGCTAAGGATTATTTCAATTACGGTTTATAAGGTTTAAGTTATATTTTAAAAGCATAATGAGTTATTGGTTAGATGAGAAAACAGTTAATTAGGGTAATACGAGATTTATAGTTTAAGTGTTATATTAATTATTTGGGGTAGTATCAGGTAACTAGGTATAACACGTTAAGGTTTATAAGGGATACAATTTAATTTTTATGGGAAAGCTTTAGGAGTTTGAAATTATAGGTTACAAGGGTTATATATTATTGTTTATAGTGTTGGTAGATATTAAGGGTCAGATGAAAAAAAACTTACTGCTTAATTATTATAAGGGTTATTACAGTTAAAAGTTTGATTAATATAGGTTATGTGTATTCATAGTTATAATGTTATAAAAATTGAGGGAATGATGTTATGGATTATAGGGATTAAGAGTTAGACATTATAAAGTTTATTTTTATACGCGTTTAATTTGTAAGGATTATAAATGTTTAGGGCTATAAAAATAAGGATTAAGGACTGGTAGTTATAGGGGTTATATGTTGTTGGGGTTAGGGTACAATTTTAGGAGATATAAGGGTTATAGATATTCATATTTATGGTTTCTATGTGGTTATTAGGATATAGTATTTTTTTTTTCTTAATAAAAACTAATTCTATTAAGGGAAAATATAGTACAATAAGACATTACAGTCAAGAGAGCAGGAACAAGGGCAGCCGAAAAGGATAACCTATCCACCTCGGCCCCTAGAAGAGAAAGAAGAGAAGAGAGCTGATCATGAAGAAACAAGAGGAGCAGAGAAGAAAGAGCAGTGCAGAGATTCTACCCAACATGGATGGAATCAACTAAACGACACTTTTTCCCTTTTTTTTTATCGACTTTGACCCATTCAGGAGAGCATTGCTATTCTGGCAAGATTTGCAAGCTGAGCTGGGCAGACGAAGAAGTTTCCTTGTCTGAATCCGAAGGAGAGGATTCATGAATCCTTTTCTGTGGGATTGGCTGGATAGACATGTCCACAGGCTTAGCCGAGGGTGGATCCTGTGCCATTTTTGCTTCCATACCTTCCGCAGTCTCCTCCTCATCATCCGTGCTGAAATCAAAATCATCCATGGGGGGAGGGTTATGAGGCTTCCAGCTCTTGGATTTCTGCTTAGGAATGGCTTTCTTCTTGTGGACATGCATTGTGGGACATGAGATTTGAAGGTGCCTTGTGTGATGGTGGTTTCGGCAGCGAAAGGCTATGTTCTCGTAATCCAGGGCCTGAGTCCAATGAAAGTCTCCAATTTTGAGATTGATTTGGTCAGGGAGACCTTTGCTCATGTCTATTTCTGCATAGATTCTGGCAAAGGTGTAGATGCCCTTTTCCCCTCTTGAGATATCTGCGTCTAGGAAGCAGCCTAGAGCATTAGAAATCCCTTGGAAAACAACGAAGTGCCATAGATGCGCTGGGAGGTTAGGGAGTCTGACCCAGATGGGGAGTTTGGTAATGACTGCTGTAGCTGGATCAAAATATGGGAACTAGGGGGCGAGAAATAAAACTGCTGAGCCCCAAAACCATGGACCTGCAGTTAGAGCTTTTTGGTAGTCCTCATCGAAGGTGAACACTACAATGAAGAAGCCCTTTGAGCAAAGCAGAACCTTGTAATTGTTGGTCCACTTAGAGTGGATCCATTGATAGAGGTCTGCTGTGTGAGGCCAAAGCCCATTGAACCTGCAGATAATGGCATGCTCTGCAAACTTTTGGGCTTGCTCATCCAGCGTTGGATGCATTATTTCAATGGAGGGGGCTTCCTCCAATTTGTCCACCAAAAAAGGTTTGGGAGCCTGAATTGGTGGAGCTGTCTTTTCAGGCTTCTGAGCATGGACTACATCTTTGTATGAAAATGCCTTAGCTGAGGATGATTCTCCAGTAGCTCCTCCTCTCAAACGAAGGGATAAAATAATGGAGGCATCTCTCTTAATGCTGTAATAAGAAAGGGGATAAAGATCCTCAAGTTGTTTACCTTCATGGAGAAGCCGCTGAGCTGCAATCGGAATCCCCAGTTTGATTTCCAGCGCATGCTTGAGATCCTGCACTAGGTCCGTCGAGCTCACCTATTTTAGCATAGTTTTTCCTGTGGTGAGCCTGATTTGAATCTGGAACGAGGGAGAGAAGTCAGAGTGCCTCTGTCTCCTGCAGATCTGAGAAGTGAGGAGGCATGTGCTTTGAGTGGTCTTTGTTTCCTAGACTTGCCATAGGGGCTTAAGAGTAGACACAGAGAGAGACCAAATGTTAGTAATTCTGTCAAGATTTTTTGCGCGAAATAGCTTCCAGATGCTCAATCTAGGCAGATCTAGGGAGTCGAAGGGGTTCTGGAGGAGGAGTGCATAAGAACGACGATTCTAGGGGATCAGAGGAGGTGCCAATAGTGGCAAACAGCCTACCATAGCATACGATTTCTTCCCCAGAGAAACAACTAGAGGAGAAGCAGGAAAGAAATCTGCTTGTGCTTTCTTAGCCGCTGCGACAACATTCTGAAGAGGACTGCAGAAGCGCTTTGAAGAGACAGAGGGCAGAAGTCTGGCCGCCCCAAAGCTCACAAAAAAGCAAAAGAGAGAAGTGGGAGATTTTACCGTTGAAAGGAAATCATGCAGATCAATAGAGAGGTATAAGGCCACTAATCCGTGACTGAATCGTTCGACTCCATCCGTAGTAGGGCCACACCAGACGATGGCCGAAGGAAGGAAGGCGACAAAGCTAGGGTTCATCTTCGGAGCTCTTAGGTTAAAATCTTTAGGATATAGTATTTAATGGGTACATGTATCATTAATTAGGTGTTTGTAGATAAAGGGTTTATAAGTTTGGGGTAATAGAAATTTATGTTTAAGGATTAAAGGGTAAGGCTTTGTTGGGATTGATATTAAAAGAGTAATTGTTCAAGATTAACTCTACACCAAGTGTTGGGAACTATTATAGGATTAAAATGTTGTCAATATTAGTGGCAAGGCATGCTAGTAATTCATTGATAATGTGGTTATATTTTTTAGGATTTATTGGTGTTAGTGTTTAGAGAGGTTATAAATTAGAAGGGATAAATTATAATAATATTAATAGTTATATGAGTTATGCATAATGGAAAAATGGGTAAGTGTTTAGGGTTATTCCATTCCTATTTGCTACACATATTTCTTTCACAACATTCATATTTCAATTGTATAGGTTTCCATTTGTTACTAACTCTCAAATGCAATACTTGATAGCCAACATAGTTATAATCTAGTTTTTGAAGACTTGCTATGGATATTGTAGGACTATTATAGATCCACTAGTTCTTATGATTTACCATGGGTCTTGTTTCAACAATCATACTATGGGTCCTTTGATTTGTTTTATCCACTAAGTGCTATGGTTTTTACAATATTACTACTTTCCAACCCCAATTACGTAATTTAGGATCCACGTTGTCTTATTAATCAAATACAAAGAATGGATTTTAGAAGTGTTTATGGGTTATGTAAAATGGGAAAAATGGATAACTATTTAGGTTTATGCTATTTTTGTTTGTTGCATAGCTTTCTTTTATAACCTTAACATTCAATTGCAAATGTTTTCATTTTTTACCAACTCTTAGATGTAGTGTTTGACATCCAACATTGTTAAGACTTAGTGTTTGAAGGCTTACCTCAAATCCCATAGGATTGTTACCCATTTACTAGTTCCTATGATTTGCTATGGAACCTATTGATTTTCTATATATTTTCTCTGGATCTTGCTTCACTAGTCACTACTATGGGTGTTTTCCTTATTATATTATCTATGCAATAGATCCACCAAATTAATATGGATTCTTCGATATGATTACTTTCTAGTTCAAACTTCATAACATATATTCCTTGCCATCTTCTTACTCTATTATGAAAAGCTAACTTAGGAACTGATTAGGGGTAATACATAATGGTAAATATGGGTAAGTGTTTAGGGTTATGCTATTCATATTTACCATAGAAATTTGTTTTGTACCCTTCATATTTTAGTTGTATAGGTTTTCGTTTGTTGCCAAATCTCAAATGTAGTTTCTGACAACTAAAAATGCTATGACTCTATTTTGGAAGACTTTATACTAATCATGTAGGAATTCTATAAATCCACTAGTTCCTATGATTTTCTATATATCTTGTTGTTCTATTCTAGATTTGATATGTTCTTACTTAACAATCAATACTATGGTTCCTTTTTTTATTTTATTTTATTATATTCTCTATCATACAAATTCATTAGTGCTTCGGATTCTACAACATTATAGCTTTGTATTCCTAATTTCATAATTCAAGGTCCTTGTTGTCTTCAACTCTTTGTCGTGATTACTTCTATGGTAGGCAAAAGTATAGATGGCCATTGAAAATATTGTTATATCCAATCCATAAATGTGATGTACCTTCTAACCATTAATTCAAACCTCCAAAATTTCATTCTATGTCACCTCATATCACTTTGACATATCTCGAAATTATAACAAATTATCTTGTTGAAATTATTATTCCATGTGACATAATTTTTTCAAAAACTTAACCATCACCTTTACAAATTTTACTCCGAGTTGCAGGAATATTTTTTTATTGGTTGATCAGATCTACATAAGCTTTCTTTCTACCATAGGTGGTTATGTAGTTCTCCATGAATTGTTGGGATTGATGTCTTAGATGCTATCCCATCAATTATGCACACCTTCCAAGTAACATTTTGTCTTACATATTTTGAAAAACTATAGGGGTTTGATATTGTAGCAGTATTAGAATTTTCTTAATATTAATGTCTCTCAACAACTATGCTATGAGGCATTTAAATACAAAAGCATTGCCAAAATTACCCATTTTCCAAGGGATGGTGAATGCTAGCTTAAACAATAGACCATGGTTGATAATAATTGCATAGAGTTCCTAACAAAAAGTGAAACCATATAGTGTACAAGGAAAGGTGTCAAACACTCATCACTTCATCAAACTTACAGTGAAGTAGCTTACTTCACTTGTGAAGGGAAATTCATTTTACAATTCTTTTACCATTCCAAGTTTCTTGTACATTTGAGACATTGATTACACATAAACCTTTCTTTTTACTTCATTCTCCGCAGAAAATGGCTAAATGGTAAGGAGTAATGACAAAATTCCCAAGAAAATACTACCTCACCATTGTTCCATTATACTCATCACAAATTCCTTGTCACAAAGAGGTCATACTTCGGAAACCTCTGTTTCACAACTAGATCCTTAGAATGTATTATAAAGTAACATGCTAAAGAAAGAGAAGACAGTCACATGACGAAAATAAGTCCACTGAGGAGTGATGAAGTAGGGCCTAGATATCCAAATGCTAGGGAGTTTTGATGAATCCCTATAAGCCTCTTTTCCATTTGTGAGAAATAAACAAAGTATAGGGGAATCAACCCCTATGTAAGAAACTTTCGATACAAATTTTAAATGCTACCAAACTAAGTCTATAACGGTTGTAGCTACCACCATCCAAATCGTAGAAAATCAGGAAGAACTTGATCAATTGGATGTTATGGAAGGAACCATTGGAAAATTTTTACTGATAAAACAAATAAAGGAGATTAGTCTTATAATTGATAACTCATTTTTATGCTTGCATAACCTTCATACTCTAATTTGTTGAAGATAAATTTAATATTGTGTAGAGTAAATAAAGGTTAGTTTGGAAATTATATTCTGTTAAAGAAAAAATGAGGAATACTAAGGATGTGTTGGAATAGAATATTCTGATATATGCCATTGTTGAGTTTGAACAATTAACTTCTTTGCATGAAGGTAATGTCAATACATAAATAAATGAAGAAACAAAACATTATGTTTCTACACACATGGAAAACCGTCTTGTTGAACCCATGACTCTAGATGATTGTTGGAGCATGACATTGCTAAAACTATTGTAGATTTCCATTAAGATTTAGAAGTTTCTACATAACAGGCTACAAAAAAAACCAACAACCTTAGAGATGAACAGTTGGAGGTAGAGGTATCACTAATTGATAACTCAAATCTAGAAATAGACAATATGAATGTACTCCTGGAAAAAGGGAATTTCAAAGGAAATATACAAATAGAACTATTGAAATCTAAGATTGAGAAATGAAAAAAGTTTGTTGAATATTTTGATCTAGGATTGATTTCCTTAGAATAATGTTAAACAATTGTTGACAATATGATAGATTGTTAGGCTAATTTTATTGTGGAGACAAAGGATAAATGAAATTTCCTTGGACATAATAGAAATGAGCTTTTAAAAATAAATAACTAGAATACAAACCAACATAGATCCATCATAATTTTAGATTTGCCAAGCACCGAATGGATCAAATCTATTAAGATGCAATTTTTTTTTTAGTGAAAAACTTTGGAAAGGTTTACACCTTTTAACTTAATTTTTAATTAATGTAATAACATTAATTTTTAACTTAATTCAATTTTACCATGGAGAAAACTTTGGAGCACACAATTTATTGTCCATGCTATGAAAATCCATTTAAAAAGATCCACTGGTTTTGGATAGAAAGCGTTAAATATGCAGATGACTACCTTGGATTGGAAAGAACATTAAAGATACTTTTCCCTCACTGGTGGTGGATAGCATATATCTTGTTTTTTACAAAGTTTTAGTGTAAAATTATTCAAATGTGGGACATTTTTTTTTTTTTTTTTTCAGTTGTGGTGGATAGTATATACCTTGTTTTTACAAAGTTTTAATATAAAATTATTCAAATGTGGGTCATTTTTTCCCTAAAATTAAAGGGGAAAACATCATAGAAAGAGAAAGCAAAAGGAAATTAAAGGAATTTACAATGACTGTTTTTCTAAAGGTAAGAGCATCTCTTGAAATTCCCCATGCATTAAGATAAGCAATAAGATACACGTTGTCAAAACATACTACAACTTTGTTGAACAAATGGAAATTTTAGCATGATTTTGAAAAAAACTCATAGAATTTTTTGAAAATCTATACCAGCATGATTTGGAGAAAACTTAGTAGAAATTTTCAAAATTTGAGTAAGAGCTCTCAAGCTTCAATATTTTAGGTGTCAAGGTTCATGATGGTGTTGAATCTATTTCCACAATGAAAAAAAGATTTGAACACTTTCACAATTGGTTTATAGAATATTTGGTATACTGAGTTCCAACAATAAAGTCATCATTTTGACAAAATTGTGGCCTCTATAGACAATTCCAATAAGATATATGAAATTTGATACATCTTTCATCTTCATGGAAATTTGAAGGATCTAACCACTCAACGCAACTCAATAAAAAAACCAAAGAGAAATTGTAATGGGGTTGGAGTAGGAAACTTGCCATACAATTGATTTATACGCTACCTAAAACCCAAAGAGAAATTGTAATGGGGTTGGTGTAGGAAACTTGCCATACAATTGATTTATAAGCGTAATTTTTCACATCCACATGCTTCCATGGCGAGTAAGTAAGTATTATTGAAATGAAATGATATTTTAACCTCCACGAGACTAAAAATAGTCTATGGGACCACCAATCTCCCTAATGTTCACCTTTTGCAATTCAATCCTTTTCTTATTCAAATTGATGATGAGTTGACCCAACCTTCTAATATTCCCCTCGTTGAAAATGAAATGCCAAGGAATCTATGCTAACATATTCCCATAACTGTCTTTGATGTCTTTGAAAGCATCACATTCCAAAATGAGATGTTTTCTGATTCCACTGCCCTAGACGTACAAAAGGTACACACTCATTCTTCCCAAGCTTGTTTATGTCTTTTCCACTATATTTTTTCACACTGACGTTGTTGTGAGTTAGTTCTTAATTCAACAATAAGAACCTTTGCCCACCATGAAATTCTAGCTCCAATGTACTCTTTTTGTTGGAGATCACAAGTAGGGTTGAATTCCTAAACATAGTACTTCGTCTTTCTACCCAACTATTTTCCCCACATATGTTTATAGAACTTCTCCATAACAAAATTCTTTAGCTCCTTGCTATTTGTGGGACTGACACTGAGGTAGATATTCTATTTTTTCATGTATGCGTACTTTTGTCTCATCCATGTTTCTTTCTTTCACTCATGCCTTCATTGAGGATAACATTATTGATAAGGAGTTGTTCTACAAAATTCCATTTCTCAACTCCCGTCAAAACAAAACACATGTGCAACTCACCTTGACGATTGAACACCCTCTCCACATGGTTTAATTAATTAAATTACATTAATAGCATGGTTGAGTGTATATAAACTATTTTAATGATTAAAATGTAGTTGTGTTAGTTGAAGATCAATGTGTGTGGCCAAGTTTAGTAAACGATAGTTCAATATGGTTAAGTTGTGTGTGACAAGAATTTATTTTGATGAACATATGACTAACCATAATTGACTATGGTTGAATATGGTTGAGTAAGAGACTATCAATAACTAATATTGAGTGTAGTCGACCAAGGTAGACCATGGTCTACTATGGATGACCATGTTGACCATGGGTGACTATGCTTGACCATGGTTGACTATGTTTAAGTATGGTTGATGATGGTTTAACATGGAGAAACTATGGTTGACTATGGTTGACCACAATTAACCATGTTTAACGAAGGTTGACTATGCTTGCACATGAAAGACTATAAATGACCATGGTCGAAAACATTTGACAATGGTGACCAAGCTTACCATGGTTAAATATCACATTCATAATACTATCTTTGTTATTATGTTAATGATATGTAACTTTATAAAAAAAGCGTACATTAATGACTTTTATGACATAGAATATTTATACCATGTGATAAGTACCTCTTATTTTCTTTAAATATTTCTATGTGTGTGGTGATTGTAATTTTTAATATAAATGGTTAAATGCAATCAGTTTTCCTATAGGATTGATCAATGAATTAGGGTTATTGGAAATAATTTAGTATGCTTTATGTATAAATAAACATAGATGAAAATTCATGTATTTTAACTATACTAAAAGGATAGTGATGGAAAATGAATTCCATATTCTAATGGATTAGTGATATAGAAATATATCACTCCTATGAGTGTATGTAATAATTTGTTAAGTAATTTCATTTGAAACATAAGAGTGATATGTTTTTTATATTATGGAATTTTATTCCTATATGCAAATGATATGTTTCCTAGAACATTTTCTGAGTGTTTAAGTAACATTTTCTCATCATATAAATGAATAATATTTAGCATACATTATTTTTAATGAGTTAGAAAGTTTATTTAATGTGAAATGCTTTCCTTTCTTAGCCCTCAAGTGATGGTTCAATTTGGAAGATTAACTTTGGGAAAACAAATTCATGAGTTTTTGGCATGGATGTAAAATTGTGCCTACAATGATTTTGTTGTATCTTATAATCCATTACATAGGTTAACATGATTTTTAATAGAGGGAATGCTTCCTTTGAAATTGATGCATATACCAAAAAGATCAAATATTTTGATCGCACTTTAAGGGATATAGGTTGTTTTATAGAACCTATAGAATTTGCCACTGATCCATCAAGGTATTGCTACAAAATGCTTATTGCTATTGTATATGTTTTGTATAAAAATAAAAACAAATGATTTCGATCAACATTGTTTTTAGTAGAGGAATCTTATATTGATATAGACACACCCACCAAAAATATCAAATACTTGAATAGTTTGAAAGATATAGATTATTTATTGAGTTATATCAATTAGTACAAATAGCCTATAGCGGTTGTGATAAATCTCTTGTAGTAATTTATATGATTATAGTAGTTTCTATGTATATGATGTAGATGCTATAGATCTAATATTTGTTACATATATAATATTTCTAATAGTTTCCACATATCAAATAAATCTAACAATTTCTACATATATGTGTAGGAACAAGAAACAACATGCTTAATGCTCATATCCCCAAGGGATAACTCAATTGGTCAAGATCCCATTGCTAAGTGCCTTGCCAATTGGGAGGTCACGAGGTCAAATCTCCTTGACACCCTTAGGGTTAGGCCTGACCAGATAAGCCGGTGGGTAGATCCCTTTCTAGAAAAACATGCTTAATGCTTAGTTTTTCTAGGGCGATAATGTATTTGAATTTCATACTCTTCAAGAATTGGTACCTGATGTGGAAGGTGTTAAGTTTTCTTAGGGCTTCATTGTTCATTGCTTTAGATAATCCAATTTAATCAAGTATATCATATTCACCCCATAACATCATCATAACATCATTACATCATATGCAATCATGTAGAAAGAACAATATCAACAATAATGCAGTGGAACATAAAGGAACAACAAAAGAAAAACAAGTACACATAGAGACACCGGGATAGGTTGGAGACCAGGGAAAAATCCAACAAGGGGGAAACCTAAAATCTTATTCTTCTATCAGATTTCGTGAATAGTTCAACTAAAATACAAAGTATCAATATCATGAGACATAGTCCAACATATCATATTACTTAGGGCTTATACATATCTTGTTCACAACTTAATTTGTGAACAAGATATATTGTCAATACTGCCATACCATACTACTACCAAATAATAATAATGAAACTGATATCATGCAACCACATTGCTGAATCATCTTTCCTGTCATATGTTTGTGTGTGAGAGAACCATATATATACACAATTGAGGTATGTGGGCCATGCCATACCACTGGGCCATGCTACCTTACCATTGGGACATGCTTCCGTGCCACATCATAGACCATGATGCCTAATACCACTGTGTCATATTGCCATACCACATCATGGGCCATGCTGCCCAACACCACTGGGTGATGCTGGCATACTACATCACTGGCCATATTGCCCAACACCATTGGGAAACACACAAGCCATGTTTCCCAACACCATTGGGTCGTGCTGCCATGAATTGTTGGGCCATCACTGGGCCATGCATCATTGCACCATCCGAGCCATGTATTCATACGTATTGAAAAGATGTCATGCTAGTTGTAACAATTCCATGACTATCAAGAGTGATCAGAAGTCCTATAACCAAATCAGATTCTAACCAAAGCGAGATTGAATTGAGAGGTTTGTAGAATAGTCATGAGAATGAAGTCCTATGAGAGTTCCGAGGATGAATGAGAGAGAGATCTTGAGCCATTTAGAGTGAAATTCCTATGCTAGAATCTAAATCTGTAATGCGAGAGTCTTACAGTGATTATAATGATCAAGAGTGAAATATCAGTGCCTTTTCAAGAGAGAAAGACCTGTGCAAAAAATGGAAAACCTAAGCCACAAAATAGAAAGATCCATCTGAAAACTTAGAACCATACATGTTAACGAAATACCATGATCAACTCAATGGGGAATATATAGTTGTTTTTAAGATTGAAGGGACATATCAGTTGAAGGAATGAGATGACATAAGGCCGACCTTGACCAACTTGAATTTGTAAAATTTTCCCTTCAAATGGATTGAAGCCGACTATAATAAAATTCCTTTTGATCCTAAAAATAATTTAATTAAGATTTATTTATTAGGGAATTTCTCCTTGGCTTCCAAATTTAACACTCCCTCTTAGTTAGGGAGAAATTTCCATTTGTATCATAACCCTTATATGAGATGCTTCATCAAGGCTGCATCATGAAAAATTTGGAGCAAACATATCTCAATCATAAGGAAGATAAACTATATCTCATCGATAATAAATGGTAGGGGAGATTGATCCTCCAAATCCTACTAGTATCAAAGGCATATTCCACATCTATGTCAATAAGACATCCATCTCATCACACTCATCCTTTGATCATCCGTTGAACCATCTCAATCCAGTAGAAGAAGAAGAAGAAGAATTATCATAGGGGATTCCATCTCAACTCTAATCATAATCATAGGGGAGCATCTGGATTCCACCGTATATCCACTAATTAATACAACCATTTGAACTAGAATCATCATCACCATCGAGTCATATCTCATCTTGGCTCATGTTTTCCCATGTCTGTTTGTTTGTACAATCTCAAATCTAGAGAAGAAATATTTAACATCATAGGGGAACCCAACTCAACCGTCAACAACATCATAAACCCTAGCTCAATATGGAACAATAGCAAGGAGCCTTGCTAACCCTGAGAAACACATTGGGGAGCCCAAATCAACCCTCTATTGATAGAAAATAGGTAGGATACGACTCACTGAAAGGTGAGGATTACAACTCTCCTATTTCTAGAACAATAGGAAGGATACTACCCGTCGAGAGGTGAGGATCACAACTCTCCTATTGTTTCTTGATATTCCCAAATTGAACCTCAAGAGTCAATGGTAGAACACCTGTATCCATCACCTTGGGAGGAGATACACACTTTCCATAGGCAAGGATAATACACAACCTAAGGCCCTTGGGGGAGATACACACTTTCCATAAGCAAGGACCAGACACACCCAAGTCACCTCTCAACCCATTGGCTAGATGGGGAGGAACATACCCGACAAGCCTAACTTATGGGAAGGATGCATATTGTTGAAAGTAGCAACAAGAAATGCTAAAAATAGAAGTGCTAAAATTAGCACTGCTATAAATAGCATTTCGGGATACATTCCAATTTTAGTTAGTCCCTAAACTAAAATTGAGAATTAAAATTCGAATTTGATCTTAGCAACTGTTTATAAAATAATTAATTAATTCATCTTGAGTTAATTAGTTGTAAAAAATCAAACATGAAGTCTATGTAAAGACATGCAATAGTTTCTCCATTGATTGAGGAAGTTATCCCTTCATTAAAGGAGATCAGGATGAGTTGTACTTTGAGTTGTAATTAGTTAGCTCAGTTAACTGAGTTAAGTCTAGTTAGATTAGTTCAAATAGTTTGTTGAGCTAATTGTGAGTTCAGTTAGTTAATTCATGCATGCATGTAACTGTTGCACTTTAGATAACTGAATATTCTCTCATAAATAACTCATGCATGTCAGTTCAAACAGAGACCCAATTGAGATTAGATGATGGGATTGTGTACTATCAATTGTAGGAATATTCCATGGAGGATATATCTTGCATGTAGAAGGAATTCATTCCTTGGAGATTGCATAGTTACTTTTGGGTTTGATGAGTGTGTGATGAGGCTAATTCACACAGGTGGCAACATTGGACCCTAAGGAAAACTGCGCAAGGAAATAGTAGGCTTGGAGGATTGAAGGAAGGCATATGTGTTGTCTATTCTATCTATGAGCAGCAGTGAGGGATTGTACTGAGAGAAGGATAGCTTGTGAGATGATGCTTTGTGTAATCTGAACATATTTCCACTTGTATGATAATACAGAGATCGGGGTTTTTAGCTGAGGCTTTCCCTAGAGTATTCTTCTGTGTTCATGTGTGATTTCTTTCTCATTCTCAGTTATATGTGTTCTATTTGATCTTTCTCAATTCGATTAAGCTTCCGCAAGTTTGTTGTAGAAGTAGATCTTGTATTTTACTTTAGTATATTGCATAATCTATTGATCTACAGTGAGAAATTCTTCATGGTATCAGAGCAAAGATGATCAAAGTGAAGAACAATATACAAAGAAGGGAGAAGTTCAAAGTTTCAAGTTCTTGATTATAGAATTCGAATTCTTATCACATCTCAATTTCACCAATGGTGTTCAACGATTTAAGACTCAAGTATGCCCTTGATGGCAACTCGAATTATATAGCCTGGAAGGATCACATGGAAGTAGTATTAGAGGACAACGGTCTAAAGGACTTCATTGATCAAGAAGTCCCCAAGCCGACAAGAGCTAATGCTACATAATTGGTGGAATGGAAGAAATGTGTGGCTAGAGCGAGGAGAATCATCTTGGAGGGAGTTCGAGACCACATTGTCTCGAGCCTCCATGGGAAGGAGACACCATTTTCGATGTGGAATAAATTGAAAGATATATATCAAAATAGCATCAATCAGAGGAAGCTAGCGTTGAAAGACAAGCTTTGAAAAATCAAGTGTGAAAAGGGCGACATGATCTCTACATATCTGAACAAGCTCACCACCTACAAGGATGAGCTTGGAAGTGTATGGATCACAACAGCTGAGGATGACATGGTGAGTCTTGCTCTCCTCGATCTTCCTAAGAGCTAGCATAGCTACCAAGGCTAGGTTAATGGAAGAGAGAAACTGCCAGATTGGGAACGAATTTGGTCAGATCCGATGCAAGAGGAGATAAGAATAAGCACCAGAGATAGATCTTCATCAAAACAAGATGATGAAGAAAATCTAGCCTTAGTGAGTAAGGTGAGGAAAGGGAAAGGGAAGGCGTCCCATCCCAAATCCAGTTCTTCCCATGGTGGGAAGAAGTTTGACAAATCAAAAGTGTGATGCTTTCATTGTCATGAGGTGGGCCATTATGCTACGAATTATTGACAAAAGAAATCCAAGAAGGGATCCTCGAAGGGATCAGATGGTGAGGCACTGGCCTCACAGTTCGAGTTGGATTTCTCTCTCATCGCATGCATGATGTGTTTGTTACCTGGACAATCAAGCCTCTTTCCACATGTCCGACGACAAGAATCTTTTCAGTACCTTGGAGGAGAAGGATCTCCAAATGCGGATCGAGATGGGTGAAGGTATGGTTGTGTTTTAGAGGGAGCATGGAGCTCCTCTCACCCTGACTGATGTAAAGTATGTACTGGGTTTGAAGAAGAATCTTGTGTCTGTTGCTATGCTAGAAGATAAAGGCTATGATGTAGTCTTTTTTAAAGGAAAGGTATTCCCGAGGCATATCAATACTAGATAGACCAAGAGGATTGGGATTTGAGTTAAGAATCTCTACAAGTTGGAGTTAGACGACTGTGCTGCACTGAGTTCCAAAGTAGAGGTGGTGCAAAGCCAAGATGTTGGCGAGTTATGACATAGAAGATTGGGCCACTTGCACCATGGGGCCTTGAAGATCATGCAACAAATTTCTATCGAACTTCCCAAGGGAAAACTGGAGCAGACAGATACATGCAAAGGTTGTACCTTGGGTAAGTATGCGAAATATTCCTTTCAGGATCGAGACAATAGAGCTGGAGAAATCCTGGAGCGAGTTCACTAAGATGTTTGTGGACCATTCTCTACAGCCTCCACTACTAAAAAAAGGCACTATGTTATTTTTATTGATGATTTTTATCATAGATGCTGGATCTACTTTATGCAAAAGAAGGATCAGACCTTCTTGAGGTTTTGTGAGTTTAAAGCCTTGGTAGGGAAAGAATCTGGAAAGAAAATAAAAGCCTTGCATAGTGACAATGGTGGAGAGTATTTCTCCCAAAAATTTAAGGACTTCTGCGTTGTAGAAGGAATTAAATGGGAGTTGATGGCACCCCATAACCCATAGCAGAATGAGGTGGTCGAAAGGAAGAATGGATAGATTGTGGGAGCAGCTAGAGCGATGTTGCATGACCAAAGCCTACCATTGCATTTGTGGGTTGAGGCATGTAATATAGTAGCATACTTGCAGAACAAAAGCTGGCACCGTATACTGGGAATGAAGACACCTATGGAGGCCTTTTCTAGGAAGCGACCAGATGTGAGTCACTTCAGGGTCTTCGAATCATTAGTTTATTTCCATGTAACCAAAGATGCCCAGAGGAAGTTAGATCCAACAGCTGAGTTGGGGATACTTGTGGGTACACTGATACACCCCATAACTATCAGGTGTACCTGCCTACTAGTTAGAGGACAGTGGTACGCAGAGATCTAAAATTCGACGAGCAGAAAGACATGCGAGTATCACTTGAGAGGGAGATCAAGTTGCATGTAGAGGAGGAACTTACAGTTCCTAAGGAGGAGGAGCCTTAGATTGACGTGGAGCAGCTGCATGAAGAGGATCCGAGAGTGGAGACATCCACTCGTACTGAGTCTTCCAGAGATGGGAAGAAATGCTCAAGGGAAGCTGACAAGTTGATGATGGATGTGCGAGAGAATGTGGGACAACCATCTTCTCAAGGCAGACAGAGGAGGTCACCCAAGTGGTACACTAGTTACATGGCCCTGGTTGGGGAGAGTGTAGAGTTCGAACCTTCTTCATTCGAGGAGGTAGTGCAACAACCATTTTGGGTTGATGCCATGGTAGAGGAGTACGACTCTATCATTCGGAACAGTGTGTAGGATGTTGTCTTAAGGCCTCAGGACAAGTCAATGGTTTGTTCTAGATGTCTTTACAAGTTAAAGCAGGTAGTTGACATCAGTGTTGAGAAACATAAGGGAAGGTTTGTTGCCTGAGGTTTCTCACAAGTTGAGGGGATCAACTACGATGATACCTTTGCTCCTGTAGCAAGGTACTCATCTATTAGATCGATGTTGGCACTATCATCTTAGATGGTCTGGAAGATCCATCAGATGGATGTGAAGATCACGTTCCTCAATGGGAAGATTGAGGAAGAGGTGTACATTCAGCAACTAGAAGGTTCATCATGAGTCGCATGTGTGCTGACTCAAGAGGGCTTTGTACGAGTTGAAGCAAGCACCTCGTGCTTGGTACACTAGGATTAACAACGATTTCATCGGGTTGGGCTTCACCAAGAGTGAAGCAGATGCAAACCTTTACCACATCATGTTAGAAGGTAAGCCAAAGATCATTGTTCTTTATGTGGATGATTTGATTTTGACAGGTGATGATCAGTTGATCAAGTCTTGCAAGAAGGACCTTACAAGAGAGTTCGAGATGAAAGACATGGGTTTGATGCACTACTTTCTAGGCATGGAAGTGTGGCAGAAATATGGGGAAGTATTTGTGTCTCAAGGCAAGTATGCCAATGAGATACTCAGGTGCTTTCACATGGAGAAGTGCAACCCATGCAGACTCCTCTAGCTGGGAACTAAAGGAAGGAGGGTGCTCCTTTAGGTGAGGTAGTAGTTGCTACTATTTATCGACAGCTTGTGGGTTCTCTTATGAATCTAGTGAACACACGACTAGACTTATGTTTTACGGTGAACCAGTTGAGTCAAGCTATGGTTCAACCTACCAATCCATTTTGGAAGGCAGCGAAGCATGTGCTGAGATACCTTAGAGGCACATCTTGGTATGGATTATGGTACAGATGGACAGAGGGAGTGAATCTTTAGGGCTTCACAGATGCAAATTGGGAAGGGAGTCCATCGGGCTGGAAGGGCACTTCTGGAGGAATCTTCAACCTTGGTTCAGCGGTAGTTTCCTGGTATAGCAGGAAAGAGAGGTCAATTGCACTTAGCTCAGCAGAGGCTGAATATATGGCTGCTAGTCAGGCATCATGTGAGATCATTTGGATGTGGAAGATTCTAGTGGGATTGTTTGGTGAGAGGATGGATCCAACTGTGATATTCTGCGATAATCAGAGTTGTATCAAACTCTCTGAGAATCCAGTTTTCATGATAGGTCCAATCACATTGATATTCGGTATCACCATCTTCAAGATCATGTGGTCAAGAGGATCATGTTGTTGCTGTATGTTTCGACCGAGGAATAAGATGCAGATATTTTGACTAAGGTATTGTCAAAATTCAAGTTCGAGTTCCACAGAGATAGGATTGGGGTTACTGATAATCCTTGTCTTGTTGAGATGGAGTGTTGAAAATAGAAACAAGAAATTCTAAAAATAGAAGTGCTAAAATTAGCATTGCTATAAATAGCATTTCAGGATACATTCCAATTTTAGTTAGTCCCTAAACTAAAATTGAGAATTAAAATTTGAATTTGATCTTATTAGCTGTTTGTAAAATAATTAATTAATTCATCTCGAGTTAATTAGTTGTAGAAAATCAGACATGAAGTCCATGTGAAGACATGCAACAATTTCTCCATTGATTGAGGAAGTTATCCCTTGATTAAAGGAGATCAGGATGAGTTGTACTTTGAGTTGTAATTAGTTAGCTCAGTTAACGGAGTTAAGCCCAATTAGGTTAGTTCAAATAGTTTGTTGAACTAATTGTGAGTTTAGTTAATTAATGCATGCATGCATGCATGTAACTACTGCACTTGAGATAACTGAATATTCTCTCACAAATAACTCATGCATGTTAGTTCAGACATAGACCCAGTTGAGATTAGATGATGGGACAATGTACTTAGTTGTAGGAATATTCCATGGAGGATATCTCTTGCATGTAGAAGGAATTCATTCCTTGGAGATTGCGCAATTACTTTTGGGTTTGATGAGTATGTGATGAGGCCAATTCACACAGGTGGTAGCATTGGACACCAAGGAAAAATGCGCAAGGAAATAGGAGGCTTGGAGAACTGAAGGAAGGCATGTGTTGTCTATTATGTCTATGAGTAACAATGAAGGATTGTACTAAGACCAAGATAGCTTTTGAGATGATGATATGTGTAATATGAACATATTTCCACTTGTATGATAATACAGAGATCAGGGTTTTTAGCTGAGGCTTTCCCCAGAGTATTCTTCTGTGTTCATGTGTGCTTGCTTTCTCATTCTCAATTATATGTGTTCTATTTGATCTTGCTCAATTCGATTAAGCTTATGCAAGTTTGTTGTAGAAGTAGATCTTGTATTTTGCTTTAGTATATTGCATAATCTGTTGATCTACAGTGTGAAATTCTACACATACTGGGGTATATTCAGAAGTGGGGATACACACTTACCATGACGTAAGGATTAGACACACCCTGGAATGACAATAGAGGAGACACACGTTTACCGTGAGGTAAGGATTAGACACACCTATTGTCCATGAGTTCCCTCAACCTAGGAGGTCACTGACTCAATTCCTCAACCTAGGAGCTCAAACAGCGGGGAAGAGCATCACTTAGTGTTCTCGATCAGCCTAAACCCTTACCATCAATCCAAGATGCTTTCTAAAGAAACATATCAAAGTGCTCATATCTGGTACCAACTAAAAAAACTTACTTAAGAGCAACAAATATATGATATACTATTCATATATGACATCAAATGCTAGAGAAAATATATGTCATAAAGAAAAGAATACCATATTCATCATTTCTCCCTCTCATGTAGGGAGGTAGAAACAACAAGCTTAAGCATAATATTAATACATGAATATATCTTTGTCCCAACTATATATGATGAGACTCTGTCTAACTCAGAGTGCATACAAGGACCCATTTGGCTGATAGAAATTCCATCAAACCCAATAATAATAACCCATCAATGCAATCCAACTTACCATAAGAACACTTCTACACAAGAGGTGGATCTTGATACTGCATGGGGTAAATCAATCCTATCAGCAAATAACTGATATCTCATAAAATCAATAATCAAAGGCATATCATTTACAATATCATATATTCATTAATTCATATCCTAAAGACTTGTTTTCATTCTACAATCATGATACTTATAATCATTCGTCATAAATAAATAGTAGGTGTTGGGATATCATCAAGGGTCTCTCCCTATGAATCAAAAGCCTCTTCAAATCACAATTAATCAAGACATCAACCTATCTATCATATGCCATGCATCAACAAAACTGTCAAATCGCAGAGTCAAACTATATCAGGTTCTCATATATATAATATATATATATATATATATATATATATATAATATATAATATATATATTATATATTATATATTAATATATATATTTATATATATATATATATATATATAATATATATATATGATTATATTATGTATATAAATATAGATAGATAGTCAAGATAAGTCAACATTAACTATTTCATTGTCACATATGAACATATTATCAAACATTCATCAAGGGTTGGTGTCATATAATTAGGGAAACTGACAAGTGTATCACAACATTTACAAAAACATATTTCATTAGAGTAATAACATGATCAAGTCAGGTCATCCTATTAAGTCATCATAAAAGTAATAAATTATAAAATCCTTATCAAAATACACAAGAAGATAGTCTGTAAAATATAAGTATACAACCACATCATTTCCATAAAGGTTATCATACTCATTACAAGCAATGACAACAATATCAAGTGACCACATATCAAAGTCAATCACATGATAGGTATCCAAATGCCAAATATCAAGGAGATCATATTAACTACTATTATAAAGTGCATCAACATATCATATGTACCAGAGTGCGAACTTACTTTCATATGAAAGTGACTATTATGCATGACTTAAGTAATTACAAAGGGCATAACTTGCCATCCAACATTGCAGCTAAATCATAACATTGAAACAATATACTATACATACCTTGTAGTATTAAGATACCATAGTGACTTCATTTGCACCTAAATAATTTGCATACCGTATTTTATGTTGCTTTGTTAACTTTACATAAACTTGCATCAAGTAACTTTTCCAACTTCCTCTTCTTGCTTCAACTTCATTTTCCTGCATCTCAAGTATGATTAATTAACCATATCTTCATCAGAGAATTAAAGGTATTTAAATACTCAAATATTTATAACCAATACTCAAAAAAATAAATCTAAATAAGAATGCTATCATAAAGAAATGACATAACTCTAGAAGGTACTTATCTTTGATGAGGATTGAAGGAAGTGACCAAATCCTTCTTGATCCAACTTCCAAGAGTCATTGTTGTCCATTATTCATATATCAATGTTGACTTTAGTATTTTCAATTGTCTTCATCAGTAACCATGCACAACAGAGACCAACCCATATAGGATTTCACAAAATTTTCAAGAGACTATCTAGCAACACCAACCAAACAATATACAATAGATAATCCCAATAGATAGATTATATCTAGGTCAGGGTTTCCAATCCTTTAGTCAATGGTCAAAGTCAACGATCAACTGTAAAAGAACCCTAGGTCACAACTGCACAAAGCTAGTGACCATGTGCGTGGCTAAAGATTTCTAGCCATGTAGAGCACCCTATTAAGCGTGTCCCTATGGTCGAGATTTATGTGATTCAACCTTATGGCCATAGACAAAAAATATTTTCATGTGCAAGGTCAAACCCTGCAATTTCAAACTTCCCTGAAATAATTTGAGAATAGCTTCAAACTTGTGTGAGTTGATCATATCCAGGCCCTTCTTCTAGGCATACTTTAGGGAATTTTCTCAAACCCTAGCCTCATGGTACCTATCAAACCTTAACTCTTCTTTGCAAGGGTGTTTAGGGTTTCCTTCAAACCCTAGCATTATTTTAGGTCTCTGCCATATTTGGTTTCTCTCATAAATGATGTCTTCATAAGGGTCATATCCATGACTTATCTTCAACCCAACTCTGGACCATGTTAAGTTTTCTTAGGGCTTCATTGTTCTTTACTTTAGATGATTATATTTAATCATTTATATCATATTCACCCCATAACATCATCATAACATCATTACATCATATGAAATCATGTAGAAAGAACAATATCAACAACAATGCAACAGAACGTAAAGGAACAATAGGGTAAAATAAATTACACATAGAGACACCAGGTTTGGGAGACCAGGGAAAAATCCCACAAGGGGGGAAAATTCAGAATTCTTCTTCTTCTTCTATTAGATTTCATCAATAGTTCAACTGAAATACAAAGTATAAATATCGTGAGACATAGTCTAAAACATCAGATTACTTAGGTCCTATACATATATTGTTCACAAATTCGTTTATAAACAAGATTTATTTTCAATACTTCCATACCATATTACTATCAAATAATAATGATGACACTGATATCATGCAACCAAATTATTGAATCATATTTTATTTCATATATCTGAGGGCCATGAGAATCATATATTTACACAACTAAGCCATGCTGGGCCATACGAGCCATGCCATACCACTGGGCCATGCTACCTTACCACTATGCCATGCTGCCTTACCACTGGGCCATGCTGCCATACCACATCATGGGCCATGCTGCCTAACACCACTGGGCCATGCTACCATACTACATCACAGGCCATGTTGCCATACTACATCACAATCCATGCTGCCCAATACTAAAGGGCCATGCTTCCATACTACATCATAGACCATGCTTCCTAGCACCAATGGGACTTGATTCCATGTATCATTGGGCCTTTGCTAGGCCATGCATCATTACGCCATCTGGGCCATGTATCCATATGCATCAAAAACATGCCATGCCAACTGTGATGATTCCATGACTATCATGAGTGATCCAAAGTCCTGTAACCAAAGAAAAGTGTAACCAATGTGACACTGAATTGAGAGCTCAATACAATAGTATGAGAGTGAAGTCCTGCGGGAGTTTTGAGGTTGACTGAGAGAGATCTTGAGCGATTCAGAGAAAAAATCCCGCATCAGAATACAAATCTAGAATGCGAGAGTCTTGTAGTGATTACGATGATCAAGAGTGAAATATCTGTGCCATGTCAAGAGTGAAGGACCTTTGCTAAGAGACCAAGAGTGGAAAACCTAATTCACAAGAGAGAAAGGCCCATTTGAAACCTCAAAACCATCCATGTCATCAAAATACCATGATCAACTCAAAGGGGAATATATAGTTGTTTGTAGGATCGAAGGGACATGTTAGTTGAAGGAATAAGGGGACATAAGGTTGACCTTGACCAACTTAAATTTTCAAAAATTTCCCTCCAAATGGATGGAATCCGACCATAATAAAATTCCTTTTGATCCTAAAGAGAATTTAATTAATATTTATTTATCAGTGAATTTCTCCTTGGCTACCAAATTTAGAACAAGGCATGAATTAAGTTTTCTTTTTAATTAAGCAATGGAGGGTGAGAACATGCTTTATTTGGTGATTAATCCCCTAATACGATTGCATTACCAACACATATTTTGTTGAATCCAATATAACAATATTATATATTAATTATTAAGCCAAGGAGAAATTTAACTTAAACAATTTATCTAATGTCAACTATCCATCCAAGTCACATAGCACGAGAGAAGGAATTCACCATTAAGGTATGAATCAAGAAGGAGCTCAAATTAAGAAGGGAAAACCATAAGAGTACTCAATTTGAATATGTTGATCACATTATTAAATAATATTTATTACATACCCATATGAGTTCAATATTGGATTTTATCCAATTCAATATCTAGCTCATCCAAATAAAAAATTGTATGCAAACCTTAAAAATCATTAAAAGGATTTTCCATAACAACATTTGGGATGTCCAATACTCATTCATCATAAATATACACATCATGATGACGATAAAGAATTGAAGCATGTCAACCAATAACTAGATGGTCAACTTCATTCTCCTATTCATTTAACACTTCTCTCTTGCATATTCTTTATCTTCTTCTTGAACTTTTTTATGAAAAATATAATTTACATGCCTTCCTCTTGGATCATATATAACAACTAACTAACTTTACCTGACTCTCTTGTGAATATAATACTTGCTTACATCAACTTGGAAGTACATAGGTATTTATATTCATCTTATACCGTGTAATACTAATCACAATTATTCTTTATCATGACAAATATGAACTTTTAATCACTTTGTAGCAAAAATATGCATCACTTAAACTTAAAGAGAACCAATTTAAATGATTTAAAGTCTATATCGAATATATCTTCCAAATAGCCATAATACCACAAATTATATGTGATTGAATGTTGACCACACTTGTGGGAAATTTAAATAACCTGAAAAATTGCAATTATCACACTATCATAGGTTTTCTTCTTATCATCCAACTATTTGGTGCAATATTTTCTTCCTTTACGCAACATAACATTGCGATGTTTCCCTTTCATGCTTGAAATGTTATAAATCATTATCGTGACTCAATAACTATATGTATAAAAAAATTTGAGGGACAAAAAACAACACAAAATGATTAAAAAAAAATCAATGTTTAATGCTCACATTTCTATGTTTTGCAACATATGTTGGTTTTAACCCTGTACATGTAATTTCCCATGAGGTGTAGAATAGATGATGATGACTAGTTTATAATGACTAATTCCGAGCAAGGATGCTTCTCTACTATTTAAATAATTGCGAAGATTGATTTTTTCACCTTTGTCTTGAGGATGATATGTATAAAATAATTTGAGGGACAAAAAACAACACAAAATGATTAAAAATAAAAAAAAATCAATGTTTAATGCTCACATTTCTATCTTTTGCAACATATGTTGGTTTTAACCCTGTGCAAGTAATTTACCACGGGGTGTAGAATAGATGATGACGACTAGTTTACAATGGCTAATTCATAACAACTAATTCCAAGCAAGGATACTTCTCTGCTATTTAAATAATTGTGAAGATTGATTTTTTCACCTTTGTTCTGAGGATGAAGCACATTAGTTGGTTCAAAACTTCAACTAGATAGGATGTATTGTTAATTCACTATGTGATGTGAAGGTCACTGGTTTAGAACTCCATGGGAAAAAATCCAGTCATGTTAAGCGCTGGTGTGGCCCAGGCAGGGTGCGATCCTTGGGTGATTTTGACGACTTAGATGCCCCTAAGTTGTGTTTTCTCAAGTCACAGGTTAAGCCTAATGTAATATCTGATGAACTTAGATCACTTGAAAAAAAAAAAAAAACCTGTACAAGTAATTTCTACAAACACATTATTAATAAAAGTAGAAAAATGCACGGTACATGCACACATTTAACACAAATATTTTATTTTGGAAACTGAAAACTAGGGAAACCATTTTTTTGTAGTTTATTATATCTCTACAATTTTACAATATAATATATATCATGTAACATCCATAAATCCCCAATCCACTAACAATAAATTAGAATACAATCATATTTACTTAAACAGAATGACATTACCATATTATATCTCTACAATGTTACAACATAATATATATCATGCAACATCCATAAATCCCCAATCCATTAACCACAGATTAGAATACAATCATATTTACTTAAACAAAATGACATTACAATGGACCACACTAATTGTGTGCCATAAAACTAACAAAAAGTGAAAACCATGTACCAAAAACTACCAAAAAGTGGACACAAAATATCGAGCAATTTGTTTTTTTGGTAGACTTTAGCAAGGGGGGATTTCACCCCCTTGTGAGCCCTTTTCTATGCCCAACACATATGAATCATACTTGTATTCGTGCAAGAGTAATACACATACCTAATAGCATATGCTAAATCAAGTCCCTTCTATGTCAAATTTGTATAAATATCCGTATTAACTCTTCTATTCAACTCCACCACCCCACTCCATGATAAGCTATGGTAAACTTTATTGCATAAATTCTATCTATATCATCATCTAATCAATATTTTTCTTTTTAAATTAGAAGAGTTATATTAGTTTATAAAAAGACAAAATTACATCATAGCTAGTCATTATTGGTCTGCTACTGGGGAAACTAGACCAGTAACATAAAATGAGAAGTTTCAAGTTGGCTCTACTATTTCTAATATGCTAATATGAGACTATACACCATGAATACAAGGAACATATTGCATAAACCATAGTGCATGTACTGATAGACAAAAACATGTCATAAAACAAAATATAAGACAAGGTTTTCTCTTTGAGTGCTATCATGCTCCTAGAATGTGCGCTAGTCAAGCTAATGGAGATTTTCACTAGTATCTGATGCGGGGGGTTCAGTTCTAGTGATGTGCTTGAAAAATATATTGATTTTACCATTGATGGTTTCCATTTTGTCCATGATTTCTACCATACAAATAATAAGCTCCTACTGAGCATCTGCTCTGTTGATGAAAACCCTGCCCATAAGAGTTTGATGTACCAATATAGGTTTATAATCTACATGTAGGATGATGTCCTAGCCCTGGTTGAATTTCCAAAGTCGGATATTTGGCCTCTAGTCTCCCTCTCCACATGAGAATTAGGGACAAATATATGAGCTTTCCTGATCCAATCTTCAATTGTTGCAATGGTTCTTTGAACAACTTTAGGAGTAATGTGTATGTTCCTCTCCATGGTGGACTTGGTAGAGGTTTGGGTATGGGTACTCCAACTTGGTTCGTTTCTCCTTTGGAACATGTACATATGCATCACATCCAAATACCCTCAGATGTGAAAGAGAGGGTTTCTTACCAGTCCATACTTCTTGTGGAGTCTTATCCTCCAACGCTGATGAAGGTGACCTATTGACCAAGTAACACGCAGTATCCACCGCCTCTGCCCAGAATTCTTGTCCTAACCCGACACCACTGAGCATGCTTCTTGCCCTTCCATCAACGTCTTGTTCATTCTTTCTGTGACTCCATTTTGCTGAGGTGTATATGGAGTAGTCTTCTGCCGTGCTATACCACACTTCTTACAAAATTCTTCAAATTCCTTGCTGCAGAATTCTCCACCATTATCTGTCCTCAACACCTTTATCTTCTTCTCTGTCTGATATTCCACCAGAGCCTTAAATTCTTTAAACCTGTCAAAGACTTCAGATTTCTTCTTAAGGAAATATATCCATGTATTCCTTGAGAAGTCATCTATAAATGATACATAGTACACTGACTTACCCAGTGATGGAACTTTCACAGGTCCAAACACATCACTGTGCACAAGCTCTAATATTTGTTTCGTCCTCTTACCACCAGAGGGGAAACTCACCCGATTCTGCTTCCCATATACACAATTTTCACAGAAATCAAAATCCAGAGAGCTATTACTAATACCTTCTACCATACCTTTACCATGAAGTATTCGAAGGCCCTTCTCTCCAATATGTCCAAGCCTTTGATGCCACAACATGGTCTTCTCTCCAAAGACCACTAGATTTTCTGCTCCATTTTCAGGAACCATAGAACTATTGCACCCGTCAACAACAGTGCTACCTTGCAGCTTGTACAGAGTTCCAATCCGAACTCCCCGCATCAATACCAGTGCTCCTCGAACCATCTTGCAGGTATCCTTCTCGAACACTGTCTTTACACCTGCATCATCCAACTTGCTTACAGAAATCAGATTTCTGGCCAACGCAGGAATATGCAGAACACCCGGAAGGGTTCTAACCCTTCCACCTTGCAACTTCAACTTTACTTTTCTGCGACCAATGATTCTAGCCTTCCTATCATCTCCTAAGAAGACATCACCACCATCATATTTCTCATACTCGCAGAACCACTCTCTATGGGGAGTGAAGTGAAAGGATGCACCTGAGTCAATCAACCATGCCTCATGATCTACATGTGTACTTGAAGAAGCCAAGTACACATCCCCACTTTCTGAGGTGGTTTTTGCCTCTGCAGAAGGAGCATCATCAGATCCCTTTCCTTTATCAAGAGCTTTAGATTTACAATCCCTTCTGAAGTGCCCTTCCTTACAACATTTCCAACACACCACCTTTATAGGTTTTCCTGGAGATTTAGATCTCCCTCTAGATTTAGATCTCCCACTCGATGACTTATTTTTGTTTCTGTTCTGGGACCGTCCTCGTACAGACAATGCATCACCATTCTGGTTGTCCATATTTTTCCGTCTCATCTCCTCCGTCAGCAAGGCTGAGACTATTTCATCAAACTGCAAAGTAGTTGCATTGCTACCTATTGCAATAACCAGACTATCCCACGAATCTGGTAGAGAACACAACAGACCGATGCACTTATCCTCATCTGAAATTTTAATATCAACATATGATAACTGACTTACCACAGTATTAAACGCATTCAGATGCTCTGTCACCGAGTCTCCATCTTTCATCCTCAGGTTATATAGATTTTTCCGCAGGAACAGTTTATTCACCAGAGACTTAGATTGGTACAAAGTCCCTAACTTGTCCCATAAAGCCGTTGTCGTAGCTTCCCCTGATATATTCAACAATACTGAATCTGAGACACACAATCGTATTGTGCTCTTTGCCTTCCGATCCAGCTTCTTCCATTCTTCATCGGTCACTCCCGTTGGTTTAGTACCC
>APFE030166265.1:284651-326846 GCA_000404065.3 Pinus taeda
CAACTTCAACTTTACTTTTCTGCGACCAATGATTCTAGCCTTCCTACCATCTCCTAAGAAGACATCACCACCATCATATTTCTCATACTCGCAGAACCACTCTCTATGGGGAGTGAAGTGAAAGGATGCACCTGAGTCAATCAACCATGCCTCATGATCTACATGTGTACTTGAAGAAGCCAAGTACACATCCCCACTTTCTGAGGTGGTTTTTGCCTCTGCAGAAGGAGCATCATCAGATCCCTTTCCTTTATCAGGAGCTTTAGATTTACAATCCCTTCTGAAGTGCCCTTCCTTTCCACATTTCCAGCACACCACCTTTATAGGTTTTCCTGGAGATTTAGATCTCCCTCTAGATTTATATCTCCCACTCGATGACTTATTTTGTTTCTGTTTTGGGACCGTCCTCGTACAAAATAGGCATCACCATTCTGGTTTTCCATATTTTTCCGTACAATCTCCTTCATTAGCAAGGCTGAGACTATTTCATCAAACTGAAAAGTAGTTGCACTGCTACCTATTGCAATAACCAGACTATCCCACGAATCTGGTAGAGAACACAACAAACTGATGCACTTATCTTCATATGAAATTTTAATATCATCAGATGATAATTGACTTACCACAATATTAAATGCATTCAGATGCTCTGTCACCGAGTCTCCATCTTTCATCCTCAGGTTATACAGCTTTTTCTGCAGGAATAGTTTATTCACCAGAGACTTAGATTGGTACAAAGTCCCTAACTTGTCCCATAGAGCCTTCATCGTAGCTTCCCCTGATACATTTAGCAATGTTGAATCTGAGACACACAATCGTATTGTGCTCTTTGCCTTCCGATCCAACTTCATCAATTCTTCATCGGTCACTCCCGTTGGTTTAGTACCTGGATCTACCACGATCCACTAATCTTTGTCCACCAACATATCCTCCATATTGAGTTTCCACAACACAAAACTTTGACCATTGAACTTCTCAATCTCTATATTTCCACTGCTCGCCATCTTCTTTCACCACCATAATCGATCTCGCAGATCTCCCACTGAACAGGGTCTACCACAGGCCCGAGCGAAACCCCTTAGTAACAAGGCATCCCCTTGAAGCCAAAACCTCTATGATACCAAATGTAGGTTTTAACCCTGTACAGAAATTACATGCATACGAATTCTAAAACAAAGAAAATAAACAATGCGAGAGAATAACACATAAAACACATATGCACAAAGATTTTCCCACTGGATCCCAAAACCGGGACTACCAGCTTTATTTTTCATTATGTTCATTTCAATGTTACAATACATATTTATACATGTAGAAGCATCCAATACCATGGAACAATAAGTAGATAAGTAGATAGGTAGAGAAGCAAAGGAGCCCAACTGCATAATCTGAGTCCTTGGAAGAGATAAGGGTAGATTTATATAGGAGGGCAGCTAAAAGAAAAGAATAGAATCAGGGTTTGTTAATTCAAATGCACCCAATGAAAATGAAGAAAAAATGTTAGGTGTACTAGGCTGGGTAGGCAGTTTTGATGTTGCAGAAGTAGGTTTATGAGCAATTTTGTCCTTTGAAACAGGTTTCATCTCATGAAATATCATAAGGTGCTATGGCAAGGTGGTTACAAAACAAATGGAGCATGACTAATTTCCCTCCTCATTTTTCCAAGAACACTTACTAACATCCCCCCAAGGACAATCAGAGCTGCTCGCTACCCTTAGTCCACTTCATTTCATGGAAAAGACTAAGTGAAACTTTGTTTTCACCTAGGTAAAACAAGCCACATTTCTTGTGTAAAATGTTTTTGTTCCATTATGCTAAGTTTCCCAAAACTTCATAACTTGTTATCCTTTCATTTCCCCATGCCTAAGTTTTTCACTCTATAAACTTAGCATTTATTCATACATATTCATCCCACATATTCATATTAACGTTCTAACTCTATTATATAGTTCCTATATAATGTTCCCCCGCCTCTATTATATATAAAAATACATAAAAAACCCCTAAAAAACTAATATCCCAACCCTCGGAAATATAGCCATATATTAAAGTTCTTTGGGAATTATAGGTTCACTTGGAACCTTATAATAACCCCTTGCATGCATGTAAATATTGGGTTTCATTTAACATTCGGTTAAATGAATAACCAATTCGCCAAAGTCCAAAGTTAAATATATTACAAACCCTGCAAAAGACATTACAAATGTTGAAATATTACGGTGGGTCCCCCTGCTATAAGCCGCTGCCATCTCCTTCACCCATCGACCGTCCGATCATTGCACACAGATCCAACGACTGTCGGCGATATCAGAATCCCCCCGCTTGCCAAACGATAGCGTCCGAGGGATGGGTGGTATTTCCACCGTATAGGAGACACGCGTCGGCTTCCCGGCGTGATCGGAGCCCCCCTTCCAAAACCACCATGGCCCAAAGGCGGTGCGGGGAATACTGCTTACCGCCCCACTGCCTCCCCGCTGATGTCATGCCCACATTATCAGCGACATCACATCCACGTCGCCCGCCACCACTCCGTATCAGTGCCATGTCACCTGCTGACATCACCACCTCACCTCCGTGTCACCTGCCATGTCATCCTACACATCATCCTTCGTACCCCGCTACACGACAAAATTACGTCATGTTGATGTCATCCGATAGAAACGTGCCAAAGACCACCAAAGTCAAATTTTTTTGTTAAAAAGGCGCAAATGCGTCGTTTTCGCTTATTTGTGTTTGTCTCCTCTGTGTGACCTCTGCATGCTCTTTTATGTCCAAGGCAACATTTAAACTACACAGTCCGCCACCCAGATATTTTATTCCATAGCTCGGCCCCTTGGCTCGTCTCGCCACCTACAAATCGATCATTTCGCCACTAAAACAGGTATTTACATGAATTTTCTCCCGAACCCTATTTTTCTTTAGTTTTCTTTGTAAAATTGCCCGTAGAACCCAAAATCTGGAGAAAAAACACTGTGTTGTCTTCAAAATACTCACCATAACCACTGTTTCGATCAATTTTTACCAAAATCCGCCTGCTGAGCTAAATTCGAGCTCGTTTCGGCCTGCAAATTCTCTGAGAAACCCCAAAAACTGCCTTCTTCCTACTGTTGTTTCTCGTTCTGCCAAAAAATCCTGTGAACTCCGCCTCCCGATGCAAAATCCGCCTACTAAACTAAATACAAACCAATTTCACGGTGTAATTCCTAGAGAGAATCCACAGAGTCATTGTTTTTCTTATTTCACTCACACAGACCCAAAAATTCCAATTTCAAAAGCAACAAAATTGAGCTATGGAAGCTCCAGTAGCCTTAAATGTTACTCCTCTCAATGCACCCCCACAAGGAATTGGAATCGCTACCTTTGGCCGATCGAGATTATCTAATCCAAGACTTGGTTGTTGACAGAAATCACCTACAAGCACTCTGTGAACTCAGGAACAGTCATCTAAATAAAAAGGATTTCTATGGGATATGGGAATCAAATCTACTCATATACTACCTCCCCTCTATCAATGTCTTCCCTGAGATAATTCACCTCTGCTGTGAAAACTATGAACCAGCCCAAAGGGCAGCCAAAACTCCATTTGGGACCGTCCTATTTCATATAACTCCTGACTCCATAAATCAAATGCTAAACTTCAAACCAACTCAACTTCTGTTTCCTCTTACTATGAAATTCTTGCTTGATGAAGGTCCCAAACTCTCCAGCTCATAGATAACCTGAATTGCCCAAGTATTTATGAGAGCAGATTGCCAGCCTAAAGGGCCACCTCCTTTTCACTATGCATCTTTCAATGGAGTGGGTAGATTACTTGTTGATATGATATCCTATGTTTTTGGGTTCAAGACAAGTGAACATATCGATGAAACTATATTGGTCTTACTGTCCATATTCACCCTAGGGCAGCCCCCTGCTGTCAAATACAACTATGCTAAATTCATTGCCAACAAGATCCATGAACAACTCGTGAATTTAGACAGGGAGGGAGTCTTTAAATATTCATCCTACATCTATCATCTGTTCATGTATTATTAGTTAGACTGTTTCCAATTTCCCATCAGAAAATTGGACTCTAAAGGAGAAAAGAGGTCTGTGATTTTTTGGACCTCAGTCTTTCATGAAGTCCACAACTCTCCTTACTCTTACTGTGAGTTCATTGACATGTTTGTCTATCCAGTCACTTCTCTCCTAATGAGAACTCCTCCTCCTAGACTGTCCTATGATATGCAGAAAATATTGCAGCTCCCTAAAGGCTACAAAATAGGTGACTGGTACTTCTACTAGAATCACACTGTTATCAGGATATATGGCTGTGAGCTGTGCCCCTACAGGCTGCCTAAATATATGCCAATGAGACTGTTTTCCTTGGAATATTTTAGGCAATTTATCAATTCAGATTTGACTCATTTCCATAGCACCAAGAAAAAGGCTCAGTTGAAATTGAGAGACCAACTAGGCCCCTATGTCATGAACAAAAAAGAAGGATGGCAAGATGCTGATCAGATATTGGGTGAAAAACTCAGATTAAAAAGAAGCTTTTGGTGGGTACCCTATGACCCAAATGGCTTCATCAACGCAAGAAGAATAAAATATAGGCTGTCAGCCTATGAACATTGCAAAATCCTTGAAATAGAACAATTTTCCAACCAAGATGAGTGGGTAGAAGGCACACTAATTGAACAGTTCACTCAGGAAGAGAAAATGGAGCAAACTATGAAAAATTTGGAAAAGACTCTTGACTTAGATTCTTTTGGGCAGGTGTCATTCAAATTGCCACAACAAATCGGAGAAGGCACATCAACTGCTGCAGCTTCACAAGCTTCCCAATAAAGGACTACACCAGTAGCAGGGACAACAAAGGGCAAGGAGGTAGTAGATACAGAGCAAGAAATAATGACAGACCAGCCAACTACCTCAAAGGAACAAGGTCAAGGGCAAGCCCCTTCACTACAGACAGAGGCACCAGAGATACCAGCATTACAGACTCCTCTCAATGAGGAAAGAAGCAAGAAACGGGACAGAGAAGAGACCACACCTGCAAGTGGATCAACAGAGAAGCCAGGGGCCAAAAATCAAAGAGTAGATCCTCTACCTGAAGAGGAAATTAGTGAAGAAATCACAGAAAGCCCAAGAGAGGAGAGGGTAACCAGCCAATAGACATCCACTAGCTCTCACAGGCAAGAAATGGAGAGGTAGCATGGTATGGAAGTTTCTTCCTTAAGGCCTCAAAGCAAGCAATGTTATGATATTAAAGGAACATTGATGGAGATTAAGGCCCAGAATGAGTCATTGAGAATACAAATTTATGATCAATTTCTCAAAATGACACCCTCCAAACAACAAAGACTAATGGCAGCATATGAAATTAAGGAGGAGAAGATGATCTTAAGTCATTTTAAGCCTAAGGTTCAACAACCACAGTCTGCAGCTAACTACATAAGAACAAATCTAGAGGCCCTTGCTAAAGATATACACCCAATGGACCAGATTGAACTGCACAAACAAACTGGTGAAATGGTCTATGCTGGCCAACCAATTGAAGGAGTCATTAAGTAATACATTTGCCCAATTGGATTTGGAAAAGATATCTTCCTTAGCTAAAGACATCAGAATAAAGACTCTAGAAGAGATAATTATTGAGCTGGGACATGATCCCAAGGATGCCAAGGGCATCAAAGCACTGATAAAGAAAAAGGAAGAAGATATTGCTGCACTTAGGAAGCAATTGAAGCTACCTATCACCATGCACCCCCAAACTACATAACTTGTATAAGAAAAAGCAGAAGAAGACGTAATGGATTTGCTGATGAGGATGAATCAAAGGATAACTCAAATAGAGAAAGAGTTGGAGAAAGCATTGCAAGCCAAGTAGGGAGAGTCGACCCCCCAGCCACCTGAAACATCTCCAACAGTTACTACTGCTCCCCCACAATCATAGCAGCAATTCCTCGCACTATCCCAACATCAACAGCAGGTACATCAGCCAAAGATGCTTCGGCAGCAGCAACAACAACAACACCAGATACTAGCATGAGCATGGAAGAGATGATGAAGTCAATAAAAGAGCTAGAAGTCCAAATGTCAGAGCTTAAAGAGGCAAAAGAAAGATTGGCCAAGCCAGAGGTAAGCTATGACAAATCTAAGATAACAGTGGCAGAGAAAACCAGAGAGGTAAAGGCCTTGGAGAATAAGGTGAAATCCATGGAAAAAGATCTCACCCTGCATAAACCTCTAACAGACATTAAAACAATTTTGTGGACCAAAATTGGCCAGTCTATCACTGACCAATGGTAATCAATTCAAACGATCCATGAACAAATAGAATTGATAAAAAGGGCCCAAGTGGAAATTCAAAGGGCCAGGGCATCATTGGGAAACATGCCTGAGCAGGCCAATAGACTAATCCATTTTTTGAATACTCATACCAGAGAATAGTTAGGAGCTTTGGAAATCAGGAACAGAACATGCACCATTTTGACAGTGAAAAAGTTGCTGACCATGAGGAATTTTATACAAAACCTAGAAAGAAAGTGCCAAGAAATGCAGATGGAAATAAATGCATTTACAGAGAATTTTACAGTCTTACAACAGAAGGGTCTACCCAGTTTGTTAACTAGCAATCAAGGACTATTGACACATGAACAATATGCTCACAGGGTAAACACATATGTTGCCAACCAGATCACTGCATCATCAAGCACTTCAGAAGGCATAGGACCTCCCACTGGACATAGCTTATATGACAAATTGGAAAATCTGTTCTATATTGAACATGAAATAAATCATATTTTTGAAGTCCAGCCCAACTTCTACAGGTATACTGAAGTAGATGAAACACTAATAAAAATACAAAGACATCAGTTGCCAACAGACCAATGGTGGCAAAGTGTGTTGGAAGTTTTACCAAGGTATTTCCAATTTCCCTTTATCATCTACATTTAATTAAGTGTCAAAACACGTGGCACATGTCATAAAGGTGAAAACAGCAAAAGGGGGAAATCAGGCTGGGGCTGCAGCTCATTAATGCAGGACCACACGTAGATAAAAGGGTCGGGACAGCAGTGCAGGAACGCAGAATGAAGAGACAACTTCCAGCCGACTTACTCTATTCAAAAAGTCAAATATCTCTGACCAACTAAACAACCAACACAACAACATTTACTCCTGCATTCATTTCTCTCATTTACTTCTCTTGTAAAGTAGATGAATGAATTTATTGCTGGATATTTTTCCATAAGCTATTTTGTAACTCCTTTTTTGTATAAATACCTCCCCGTTAGATGTATTCTGGGTTGGTGATTTCTTCTCTGGACTGCGCTGTAACTCTGAGATTTTTTAATACTTGAAGTTCACTGATGCTGGACCGTCTGAATGTGGATTTGATGTTCTGGGGCCTGCTACAAAATTCCTATGTCTCTCTATGGATCAATAAGTTGTTCTAAACTGTGTTTTGTGTTTACAAATTTCATATATGTTTCATAATATTAGCAACAGGGAAAAAGAATAGCCCATAATTTGTTTAAATACACTCTCTGTTCAATCTCTGTTGTTAATTATGTTTTCTTCAAAATTAGCATAAACAGGAATTCTTAGCTGCTCCTGTTTCCACTGATTCTCTCACTTTGAATATTGCCAAGCAATTCTTTATTGCTCCTTGATAATATTCATGCACTTTCCCTCTGCCAACATGATGAAGGATTCTTAACTTCATTTCGTCCATTGGCTTACATTCCATCAATTTCCAGATTTTAAAATTGTTCCAAGGTCGATTATCTTGCTCTGTAGTATTGCCCTTTATCAAGGAAAACACACCCAACAGTTCGTCCTCATAGACTCCATTTTCCCAATGAAATAAACTGTTTCAGACTTGTATCCCAACTCTGTTTAAGATCACCATCCAACAAACTTAAAACAAAACCCTGTACATCATAACTAGCCTAAAATACCTCAAAACGAAGCTAAAATATAAAGAGAGAGCCCTCTCTGGATGCAGTTTGGCTAGAAGCTACATCTAAAAGGTTGGTTAGTGGTTACCTTAACCGTATTCCCTTTTCTCACAAGTTTTGGGGAACAACCTGAGTGTTAACAGCACCAAAGTGCATGCAGTCACTCAGACCTCATCATACTGCCTCTGTGTTTCTTTGACATTGGTGGTCAGCTTCTGCAGGTTCCGGTCCCCTTGTAGATTTGTCCAGATTTCCATTACTACATCAAACATCGAGGAGCAGTCAGTGACTTCAGTATCCAATGTGTTCATTCCTTCCTTTATTGTTGCTCCACATTGCTCCCGAACCTCTGGTGGATTCTTTGGATGCAACTTAAAATGCATCTTTGCTATCTTCATTTGGAAGTCGAAAGTAACCCTTCCAACTTCATCCTTCGATGCACATACTACGGTAGCCAATTTCCTTACTTTCGCTAAGGCTTATGCATCTTCTGGTATGTTCAATTCAAGGACTAACTTGCAGGCCTTCTCGATTGTTGTCTCCAGGCTCTGATGTCGTGTTTACAACTCTTATTTTTCCTTCAACGCTTAAGTTTTCTCTGCGAACATCTGTTCATTGTTAATCTTAAAATCACTGATGACGGTGAGGGCGCACTGCTCTTTGATCCTCGGTTCTTGTGAAACCCCCTGATGCAACGCATGGAGGGTTTGGAGTGGTAGCATAGCCAAATTGAACCACATGTTCTTCACTATGTTGATTAGAGTGTGATTTGCATCTAACTATGTGCGAACTAACCCTTCTGGAAAGGGTATGATCTGAGGTCCAGAGTCCGTTCTAGCTCCTCTGCTATGCCACTTCCCTGTGTCAGGCTCGCTTGCACTCCGCTTGCTTGCTCGACACCTGCCTGGATCCTGTTAGCCTAGATCTACAACTCACGCAAATCCTTTTGGACGCTCCCCAACGTCTGCATATATTGTTTCTCAAACTAATGCAACACTTCAGTCATTGTGTCTCTAACATTTTCCCCGATCTCATTGAGATTGCCTTCTGTCAGCGCATGTCTGCTTATCAGGTTTGTTCTTTTTCCATTATCCTATAATCTGCTCCTGACCGTGCTGCTTCAAGGTGAAATGAGTTCTCTACTCCTCACCCCCACCTCATTCATACGTGAACAACTCCTGCTCGTCTGTGTGCTATGAAGCATAATTTTCACCTTTGTCGATTTCTTGATGTTCTTTTTCTGCCTGTTCTTTTGCAGCATGAGCTTTCTCCATCTGTTCTTTCTCCAGAACTGCCTTAGCAACTTCCTTCTCCTTCTGGTCAACCAAGGTGCGCGTGGCCTTCTGAGTTGCATCCTTCCACTTCTGCGCAATAGAGCTCACCGCCCCTTTGCTTGTTCCCACATCAAGTCCCATGGGTTCCCACCACTCTACTGGCCAATACCCCACAATTTCTTACACATCCATCTTAGATACCAAATAAGGCAACTGGTGCCATGTGTACTTTGGGTCCTCCGCTCTCTGATGGACACACTATGAAAATCGGCCTTGAACTCCTCGTAGGCCGTCAACTGCGCGAAAAGGGTTGGGGACAACCTTGGCCTATGACTGATCACCATATGAAGGTCCATCTCTACCAAAATCCAGAAAGTTTTGGATTCCTTGATCCTTGCCGGATCCTTTGTTGACCACAACAAGGCGAATCATGTCGCCTTAGGTAAATCTTCCTTATGCAGGGGAACTGACTCTCCTCCAACAACCTCCAAGCGATTGACACAATAGACAATAATAACCATGCATGATGGAATGGCTTGCTTTCTTACAGGGCTTCTTGGTAGTTTATGAGGAACTCCTGGCATAGATACTTTGCCCAATTGTATTGGACACCCTTCGTGCACTGTGCTGCAAGTGACACTACCGGTGTTGGAACTTCGTCCACACGACATTTCCTCATAATTTTTACCACAAGAATATGGGTAGTGAACTGCACTGCCTGGTCTTGAATTGAGTAAATAGAGTATCTACACGACTTTTTAACAAGGCTATACTCTTTATTTATTTTATCTGGTAAGTCTTTTACTCTGGTTTCCCTCCAAACTCCTTGGCAAGGTCCGCTCCTTTGTAAGGCAACTTTGTTATCCTATGAATCAACATGTCCATAATCACGATGGGATACCCAAGACATAGAAACCCATTGTGCACCAGTGTGAGGAGCTGATGCAAACACAGTGTGTTGATAGTTGAGCGATGATAATGCAACACGGAGAGCATGTGCAACATCCCTGCCTGCTCGACACCGCAGACCCACCTCATGGGCTCCAAATGTGTAACCCTCATCTATTCATAATGTATCTTTGTCATATATTTGTTGGTCACTAAGTGTGGGAACCTGTCATGGTCTGCGAGGTCCCAGTCCTGCATTTTTAGCAGTGGAATTCACGCTAATGGCATGCCTTCAAATTCCACTTGTTGAGGCAATAGGGGAGTTGAAACTGAGAATTTCGCAGAGTCTGTATCCTCGGTAACTTTGGTTCATCCCTTCCATGGAGGGATATATGTGGGAAACCATGAGATGGGCTCACCCTCCTCGACATCCAATTCTTCTATACCTTGGTACTCTTCCTCCTCTAAATCAACCACCTTCTCTGGTTGTTTGTCTTTCTTCTCCTTTTGGTACACCTCTTGGTTCTTCCTCCATGACATTCTCATCGACATTAGCTTCTTCTGCTTCTCTTTTGCAACTGATTTCTTTTCTTTTGCGGTTGGTGGATTGTCTTTTGCGGTGAATTGTTTTGGCCTCCTTGACCTCAGTGTGGTAGGCATAGGGGTTGTAGCTTCCATACTTGATATCTCAGGGCCCGTTGCATCAGAAAGATTGGCTTTAGAACTCACGGCTTCGGTGGGGTTGGTGGTATTCATTTACTGGAGAATGACCTTTTGGTTCATGCAGGTAAGGTAATAAATGTTGGGCTTGCCATGAAATCCTCCCAGAATTGAAGACTCATAAACTTTAGACATCAAATCACCTAGACAAATCTATAATGCAAAGTGTTCTTTGGTGGTCCAACATGTGAGTAGGGATTTTTGAATTCAAATCCAACCATGCCCCCTAAATTCTGATAATAAATGCCTCTTTGGCAGAAGATATTCAAAGATTTTCACCATAAATAGCACCTACCCACTTCTCTTAACTGATTTTTGGCCATCAAATCATGAATAGTAACCACAACGACTACTTTTGGGCCTACCTGAGTGGTAGCATCCGGCATGGTGTATGTCATCCAACGCAGCTTCACTTGTCGCACCCCTGTCATCCGTCGCACAGTCTTTCTACCACATTCTTCATCACATCGTGTAGTGTAGTTTATAGTCCCACAATCCCTTGAAACTTCCTGGATTACTAAGACTGTCCTGCTATCATATAGTCATCGCATAGGGGCAGGATCCCCTGTGTACAACTTCAACTTATTGCCATTTACTTTTCCATGGAACGATTTTCCATTCAGCTTTGCGAGTTGAATTGCGCCACCATCTGTGATCTCCTAAATAACATATGGTCCAAACTAGTGCATTTGAAATTTCCCTGGAAATTTCATGAACTTGCTATCATATAACAACACCAAATCATCTACCTTGAATGTGTGTAACTTAATATGCTGATCAGCCATGCTTTCTCGCATTCCTTTTGCACTTGCTAGTGAAATCTTGCAAGGAATCGATCTTATTCTGACTCCATGATTTGCGCGAGCCATTCCTCCAAGGTCTCATGGTCCGCCATCTTGGTCAATGCTGCAATACTTAAACTGGGCACAATATACTCCATCAGCATGACTGCTTCAATTCCATAGACTAGCCTGAGCGGTGTTTGTCCTGTAAATTTCTTGAAGGTCATCCTATAAGCCCATAACACAACAAGGACGCGCATGTCTAAGTCATTCCTCTCCACATTACATACTTTGTCAATGCATGCTCCAAAATCTTATTAAAAGCTTCCACAGTTCCATATGCCCATGGGTGATAGGGCATGCTCTTTTGATGATATACTTGAAATTATTCCAACATCACGCTGATCGTTTCATTCAGGAAATGTGTATCCGTATTACTGATCAAAATATTAGGACACCCAAACCTTGTTAAGACGTATTCAAATAAAAACGTCACAATAGTGGCCATTGTACAATCCTTAACTGGCTACGCTTCCACCCACCTGGTTAAATACTTAGTTGTAGTAATGATATACCACACTCCCGTCTTCTTTCATGTCGGTGGTATGGGACCTATCAAGTCAATGGCCCATTTCTCAAATACCTGTAACAAAACTTGGGGATTTAAAGGAAATTCTTTCCTTTGCGAAGTCTTGCCCATCCTTTGGCAAGCATCACTTGCCTTACAGTATGCGTTATAATCCTTGTGTAATGTTGGCCACCATAACCTAGTGCGCAAGATCTTCTGTGCAATCGCTTTCCCTGCATAGTGACCTCCTTCCACTCCTCCGTGGGCTTCAGCTAGGACACTAGCATGCTCAAACTACGGAACATACCTTCGCAATATCTCATTTGACCCCATCTTATACAAATGACCCATAATTACTGAAAAATCTGTAGCACACACTACTAACTCCTTCTTTTGTTGAGTGGAATAACCTTTCGGGGCTATTCCCGTCGTTAAGAACTAAATAATATCAGAAAAATGATCGTCTGTGATGTGCACCACAAAGAGCTACGTGTCTGGCAGTCCTTCCTCCAAAATACTTGGTTCTTCACTTGTTTCAATCCTTGATAGATAGTTTGGGCCTGCATTCAGCCATCTAGGCTTCAAAATCACCTCAAAATCATACTACTAGAACAATAGTAACCATCGATAGATATTCCCGTCCAACACAGGCTTATTGACCAAGTACTTCAATGCAGAGTGATCTGTATACATTTTGAAATGTCCACCTAACAAATAATGCCTAAACTTGTGCAGCGCTTGGACCATCGCCAACCCTTTGTGCTCTATGGTGGAGTAATTCTTTTTGGATTTGGATAAATTTATTCTTGCGAAAGCCGTCAGATGGTCAATTTATCCCTCATCTTCTTGTGTTAATACTGCTCCTAACGCAATAAATGAGGCATTAATATGCACATGAAACTCCTTTTTCCAGTCCAAGAACACCAAAATAGGCACTGTCACCATCTTTTCCTTCATGGCATCCAAGTTGTGTTGACAGTCTTCATCCTAGAAAAAAATTGCATCCTTTTTTAACAATTTCTGCATTGGTGCGGTTATCTGGGCATATTCTTTGATAAACTTCTTGTAGTACCTAGTGTGTCCCAATGTCGTGAATAGTTGTTTCACATTCCTAGGAGGTTCCAAGTTCACAATTATGATGATATTCACAAGGTACACTATTAATCCTTGCTAACAGACAACATGGCCAAGCAAAATTCCCAAAGGTACACAAAATATGCACTTCTTCAGGTTCAGTGCAATATGATACCTTTGACACATATTCAGCATGAGGCGCAGACTCACAACATGGCGCTTCCCCAACCCAAACATGGTCCAATCATCAAAATATAATTCCAGGAACTTATGAATAAATTCCTTAAACGTTGTGATCACTACCCAAGAAAAGATTGTAGATGCGTTCTTCAATCCGAATGGCATAACTGTATATTGAAATAAACCCCACTTAGTCGCGAAGGATTTTTTTATTTGATCCTTCGACACAATATTTATTTGATGATAACTTGAAAATCTATCAGCGAACGAGTATGCCTCCTATCTGCCAACATTTTCCAGCACTTTGTCAGTAAAAAGTGTTGGAAATGGATCATGCACACAAGCATCATTCAACTTCCGCAGATCTATGCATATGTAGGTCTCACCATTATTCTTCTTTTCTTGGACTACCATTGGGCTTACCAAATCTAATTCTTCTACAGGTTCAATAATACCAGCTTCCAACATCTTATCTAGTTGTAGGTGAACCTTCCCCTTATACTTTGGATTCAATCAATAAGGCCACAACTTAATAGGCCTCACATTTGGTTTCAATGTAATCTTCATAACGCCTAAATATTTGAAAATCTCTTTCAAACCTGAAAAACTCATGCAAAATAATTCATGGTACTCACATAGAAGCTCAACCTACCTTATCAGCTATATCTTCATCCCAATAGTCTCCTATCTACATGAACTTAGGTTCTTCTTCAGATCCAATGTTTACTTGTCGAGTTTTCAAAGGCTCTGATATATCCAGTTTTGCCACCTTCGGTCCTTCGACTTTGCGTTGTCCTTCAGTTTCAAGAACAGTAATATTCTGCAGATCATCCTCTTCTTCAACAGTCACATTATAGCATTCCAGTGTGTGGCGCAACTGTGTACTCCAATCTGGTTGAGTCCATTCTACTAGTTCCTTTGGCATTTTAAATATAGCTGCTTTAATTTATTGTAGTGCTTCATCAATGCTCTCAAAGGCATCTTCAAAGCTGAAGGTTAATAGAAACCTCTCCCTTAAAACATCCCATTCAATAGTCCCATGGCGAAACTCTGTCTCCAAATAACAATTCATTAGGATCGTGTCTAAGGTATGATAGAAGATATGCACCCATTCCAATTGTGGATTTGTTCCCCAGACCTTATTCCATCATGCTAAATGATCTCGCAGGTCATCCTTTCCACTGTAACCTTTTGTCATTCTAGTATTAGCATAGCCAAACCTTAACTTCAACATTCTTCTGTATTCTCTCCATCTCGTAAAGATTTCCTTGCGCGTAGGCCACCAGTGGGCAGGTGTAGTGTGAAACACTAATTCCAGTGCCTGGAATTGATTTTCTTCCGATACTTCTCTTTAAAATTCATACATAAATAGTTCCACATCAGTCAAACCATCATAATGTGGAATATTACTTACCTCAATCGAGATACACCTCAGCGACTTGGTCATCATATTACAATGGAGTGTAGATACTTCATGGAACCTATTCTGCCAATGTTCAAGCTCTTCATTTGAATCTGAGGTGCATGAGCTATCCCTGTCCCATGCAATTCATCCATCTACTGTAGGATTGATCCAATCCTCATTTCGTGCTATTATTTTGTATATCTTGTTATCTCAAAATCAAGCCTAATAGGCTGCTGGTCAGGATGACTCTAAGTAACTATTTCAAACCAAGCTTTTGACTAAGGCTTAGCCTCCTTAGCCTGAGAGGGCTCTCTCAAAGGGGTTAATGATTTTGATTAATGATAAGATGGCTAACTCTTGTGATGTAACAACATAGACAAATATAATGGCTGGATAAACATTTCATAAGTTCCCATTGGGCCTATGGAGTCAAGCATACTTCAGTGAACAATGACACTACCTTTGCATAGAAGTCAGGGAACTTAGCATTTAAATGTTCAGAATACAACTTACATAAAACCACAGTTCACACATGCATACAGGAAGTCAGAGCACAATCAGTGAATTCTGAGTGATTATGCATCCATGCAATTGAAAAAAGACATTAAGGGAAGAACAAAACACATATTCTGAACATGACAAATCCTTCATGAATCTTGAGAAGAAAAGTAAATGCTTTGTATTACTGAAAATGGTCTTTACATAAGCTAAAACAGTGCTTCTGCTGTCAAATTTCCATCCCTCATTACATTGCTGTCTCAACTATATATAATCCTTATTCTAACTAATTCGAGTTTCCTCCTCCAGCATGAGGGGAATTTTAATAACTCGATCCTTATCTCTACAGACACCTATCAACTATTTAACTGTCTATTAAATACAAATAAAATGCTGACTGTAATTTTAAAAAGTCCTAAATCAATTATGACTCTAACTCCATCTTCGTGCCATAGTGGCTACTCCTCGTCCTTTGATACCTGGTCCTCTTTTGATTTAGCTGAGCTGGATATTAAATACGCCATATTGGCCTTTGAACACTGAATCCCTATCTGCCCGTGGTATTAGGAGATGTCCCCTGCTTCTCAGCTTCTGTTTTCCATAGTTTGCTTGAACATGAACAACACCTTTCTGAGCCTTTAATAACCCAAGGAATGGAATGTGGCCACGTTTTAAATATGCTGTAGGCTGTGGTGATGGACAAGTGTCTCTTTTTCAAAAACTCCCGCTCATAATATCAAACTGCTGGTTCTGCGTTTAAATCATCACCTACAGCAGTTTCGTAGCGCACTACGAAACTGCTGTTTTATTTAAAACAGTTTGCTTGCTTTTTTACCTGAGAACTTATATCACCCAATCATCGATTGCCAAAATTCCCTTTGATGTTTTAGATGTGTAGCAGGGATTTAAACATCTTCAAAACACTAAGATTAAGCAAAAATAACAAAAGTTTGAAACAAAACCTTTCCTGAAAAGTGATTTTATTTATTAGGTAATTGGCTTAGCTCTGCCTTCAGGTCTTCAGCGGCTTTCTTCAGTTGGTTAATTTCTTCTTCAGCTGCTTCTATTTGGCTTTTCATGGCTGCCACATAATCTCCTTGAGATGTGATGGCTGCTTTATTTTTGCTGCTCTTTTGCTGAGGTCGTGTTCCTTCCCCTTTTTCCTTTGTTCTAGGCAGTGCTTCCTGTACCTGCTGGAAATTTCTAGTCATGGGTCTTCTTGGTTTAAAAACAAATTCTTGGGCTGGCTCATCAAACTTAAGCCTTTTTGAGGCCTTGGTTTTCTTAACCTTTACCTGTGGTGACTGTGTCAAATCAATCTGAATTGGTTTGGACTTCTCTAACTCAATAGCCTGTAATAGATCATTTAGGCTTGCCTTGGACACAGGGCTTGCCTTAGACACAGGGATTTCTTTGATAGCTATAGCTTTGCCTTTTTCTTTATTAATCTGTCTTCTTGTCCTCACCCTTGAGACTGCTTCAGATTTACTTGCTTCAGGTATATTCTTCTTACCCTAAGTCTTCTCCTTTGTTGATTTCTGAGGCTGTTCTTGAATGACTAATGGTTTCACTGGTTTTGGTAGCTGTGGCTTGGTTTTCTTTTTGGCTCTTGCTTCCCTTTGGAGCTCAGCTATTGTAAACTCTCTGCCTAGTTGAGGAGTAAGGCCAGTCTTACTTTGGAATCCAGCCATGAAGATAAAAGAATTCCAGTCTCTGCCTATCTTCTGGAGGCTATCTAAAATCAGCAACTTAATCAGACCATGATGAAATAAAGAGGTTTCACAGTCCTCTTTTCTCAGATGCACCTTATCACACATCTTACTTAGGCTGTGAAATAAATAAAACGGAATGTCTATGGAGACTTTCCCAGTAAAATGCAAGAGAAGTTTAAAATGATAAGGATAAACCTTATTGTACCTTCCTTCACAAGTTAAATACTTCTGAATGCAGGTAAGAAGAAGAGCATAATGTTCCTTGAGATAGTACCTGGGCACTGCTTTAGTGTAATCCTCATTTACATATGCCTCTTTTAAGAACTTACAAGGATTCCTATCAAATTTAAAATTTTTGACCATTCTTCCTGTCCTCTTGGGATCTCGGTTACAGCAGCTATTGCTTTAGGAGAAACCGATATCTCTAACATGGCAACCTTTGAATTCAAACCAGTGAAATTAAGCGCAAATTATTTTGTTACTTGTGCATGCCCTCCTTGTAGTTTTTTACAAAATCTCCAGCACTCGGCATCTTTAAACGTCTTCATCTCTCAAGGTTATGTCCAGGCCTTCAGGTTCATTCCTTTGACATTTTCTGGACCTGAGCTCCTTTCTCTCCATTTTTGCTTTGAGATCTTCACAGTCAAATTTTAACAGCTCCGGTTGAGATGGTGATACAGTGATACAGCTCCTCTTTTTATTCAGCCTCTCTTGTAATCAGGCTTGCTTGAACAGCCTCGCTTGAAATTCAAATCGAATCATGACTGGTCACTCATGCAACACTCACGACCATTATTAAGGACTATGCACGGTAAAATCTCTTGGGAATGAGATTTTCGTGCATATCAAAAATCTATTGGTGGAGTAGCGACAAATGAACGTTCAGACATGATTTCAAGAGGTACTCAAACTGACATGAGTGGACGGAAATGTTGACTCACCTATGGACTTGACATTTCAGGAAAGATTCACTGCGGAATGCATGAATCCATGATTTCGTAGCACTGTTCGTTATATTTTTTAATGATGTGCTGCGAAACTGCTTGATCATTACGCACTGCGAAACTGCTTGAGTATGATTGCGCTGCGAAATGGGCAAAAAAGACTGCGTTGCGGAATCACTAAAAGACAAGGTGACTTGGCATACACAAGACATGACTATGGAATAATGATGAGTGGAGGAAAGCCAATAGGAGCAGAGTCTGATTTAGGCTTAAAAACCTTTAAAACTCCGAACCCTAAGTGAGACAAATAAAAATGAAAACAGCTTAAACATAGACCTTTGTCATCAAACTAGGGCATGTAACTGTATGCATCAAACCTTTAGTTCTAAGTGATAACATATCTGATCGAGATCATCATAATTTTTGACATAGTTGTGTATAGGTTCAGTGTAATGTGCACTTTCTACAGGATCTCGCGTCACTATAACCCTGGGCAACCTCTTCTCAAAAGACATCTTCTGCTTCTTCAAGTTTATTACCCTGTTCATATCAATAGCCTAGTCAATTCCTAGCAGCGTGATGTATGGGTTACTGTGATCTACTATCTCAATGAATTCAAAGTTAGCCAATGAACTCACACCCTCAATGTCCACCATTACACTATATAACTGCTCCATTAGAATAATCTTCTGTTGATTTTCCATGTGCAACTGAATAGGAGACCACTGTAGTGCAAATCTCCCCATCTTTTCCCATGTTTGTTTAGGCAAGACATTCGGACCCCAGATCTAAGATTACCTAGTCCATTTCATATTCTCCTATCTATGCAGTTAGCCTCATCTCATGCCCCATTCTTGCCTTATTCTTACGAATCTTCTTGAATGTGCGTTGCTCAATAGAAGTCTTTTCCTTATTAGCACACTTATCTATTAAGTCTTGCAATCCTTCGACGAATCTTTTATCCTGCAACAACTTCATACAAGTCTTCAGAAATGTAGCTATTATTGAAGTATCTACTTCTCATGACGCATTAGTCTCTAGTAGTTTCTCCTGACTTCCTAAGGTAGAGGCTTTAATGAAGCTCTTCTTTACTTCCAAGAAATTTTCTTTAGCGCGATTCAGATCAAAGTCAACTTCCTTCTCAGTAGCCTTGTGTACCTACTAGTCTTCCTCAGGCTACTTACCTTTATCTGTGCCAGTCATCATACCACTTCTCAACATAATATTGATGCTCTGATCCTCTTCACGAGGCTCAACCCTCATCATCTGAATGTTTTGCATAGAATGTTGGGGTTGCGCCTTCTTTTCTTGCATCTTTGCCATAAGAAATGGAAATTCCTCTATGACATGGTAAATCTATTCACAATACTGACATGAGGGATGCGTGGGGTTCATACAATCATGCGCGAAGTGCCTTGCTTCACCAAAATTATAGCAGATTACCTAAAAACGCCCTCGACCTAGTCCAACGCCTCTTCCACGTCCTCGGCCTTGGAATCCTTCATAGCTTCTCCTTCACCCTGATCCTGAGGCTAGTTCTTTGCCTACATTCTATAGGTATGGGTTCTATCCATCATTAGCTTATAACTCCTACAATGACATTCATCGTGTCCTACAGACTTACAAAAATTGCAAACTAACTGCTGAGGGGTTTGTACAAACTTCTGCAATAGATGACAGTTATCAGTAGCATGTTGTTTCATGCTCATCCCAACATTATTCTCTAGTTTCAGTGGCACAAACCCTCACCTATAATATAATTCTTAAATACCTGGCAATGATCCTTATCATGTCCATGGCTCTTGCACTTCAGACACCAGATCACAACATGCACCTTCGGCTAAGTTTCCCTTCAAGCTCTGCAACTCCAAGTGCATGCTTTCCAGCTGCGAATGAATATATTGTACTCCAAGGTTCATATCCTAAATAAGTGATGCATCCAACCTCATCATGATATCCAAGGCTTACGCTTGCGTTCCTATTTTCTGGTGTGACAGAGTATTCATAAATGAGGCAAGAGCAATGCTATAAACTAGTCACGATGCTAGATATCTGATATTTGCATATTAGTCTGCCTGATCGGGCATTTCAAACTTTGATCAAAGTCCCAAGGCATCTCATCGACCTTATGTTGAATTTCCTTAAATTCTATTTATGACTGTGCCTCTTACTTAGGCTTACTGAACTCCTTGTTCAAAGCTAGCTAGGTATTTTCCAATGACGCGTTGGGGTTATCAGTGCAATACTTAATATACCACGTTAATGCATGATATTGTAAGGATGTAAACAACTACACCTTCTTAATATTATAATCCATAATCTGCTATACTGTCCAAACATCATTTGCAAAAAACCAAAACTGTTCAAGATCTTTAGTCCCTGTTACTTTAAAAATCAACATCTTCATCGTGTTCTCCATGTTAAATGGTGGAGGTGGAGGTGGAGGCGTAGGTGAAGGTGTATGAGGCAGATGAAGAGGTGGAGGTGGGGTGGATGGATGAGATATCCTTTGGATACCCTAAGTAATTAACTGGACCACACTTCATGGCGTAGTCAACACTGTTCCTTCGTTGTCACTGGAAGGGGGTTCAATGAGAAAACTATATTATGGGTTGGATCCTCCATTTCTTCTAAAGAGTCTCCCACTTCACATAGACCCAAACATCAAGTACTTACCTCGTGGTCCTCTAAGTATCCTTCACTTCACTTTGCTATAACTGATATTCTTGTCAATTGCGGAGTAAGTCACAAAACTTCCCAACTTGCAATTAACCCAGTGATCCACAACCCGCACGATATTTCTTTCAAATGCTTCCAGGCATCATACCAATTCAAGATTCCATGCTATAGGACCTTCAAGCCTCCATTTCCCTTGAATATCTACCAATTTAGACAACCACTGGTATATTTCTTCAAGGAAGAAATAGAAGAACGCGTCAGTCTCGTTCGTGTTAAAAACTATCTGCAACCATTTCTCCTTAGATAATTTATGGATCCTATTCTCTTGAGCCAAGAATGCGTGAAATTTTTTATTAATCCACTTCTCAAGCTATTTCTTTGTAGGAAACCATTTATCACATATCTCTTAGATAGATCCCAATCCCGACAACAGAACCATTTGTTGGCTTAAGGGGGCCTAACCCAGGTTCAAAGTTGTTCATGCCAACCAACAAAACCCTAACTGGTGGCCCTTTCGATAACAACCTGGATAGTGTAGGCTACAGTCTCACTCGCAGCAGTATTGGGGGATGCTAGAACTAGGTTTTTTCATCTAGGGACATGTGATAAGTGGTTCTCAAGCTCTAACAACCCAGAATTGCCTTCACGCAGATTAGTATCCTTCTAGGGCTTGTTAATGTAACTAGGGTAAAATGGATTCTAGACCTTCACGAAGGTCTACAATCAGTCTTTGTGGACTTAAATGAACAATTTATCCGCTTTATCACATCAAAAAACAACCCTAGATTTGAGTTCGCGAAAATCTAGCTAATTCATTAGAAACATAGCAAAAATAACTTTTATCTTTGTGAAACTAAATAAATACTTAAATCATACATAAACAAGATAGATTCAGTGATTTCGTGCAACATTCATTCATTATTTCATAAAACCATATCATTAAGCGACAAAATATAACATAAACAAAAATGCTCAGATTGCATAATAATTCTTCAAATTTGGTCTTTATTGATCTTCAATGTTCAGATTAAAGACTCTTCTACCCTGTGCACTCAGCTGCAAGATCCTTCCCCTTCTTGCATAAGTACAGGAAGCAGAGCCTTCTAGAAGCACTCACCCAAAAACAATCTCTATCTTTTCTTAGCTTACTTCTATGCCATTTTCTAAGTTCTCTCTAAGACTCACTATGGATCAACTATTTATAGCCTTCTCAATACAATACCATGGTACTTGGACCATGGGTGAGTCTCAAAACTGACTTATTTATCTATCCAAACAAGGGACTAAGACCCCTTTGACTCTTATCTATCTGTGTGCTCCTCATCCACATTTCATTGAGACTTTACATATTTACCAAAATTTATACAAAACTTGGGTTAACTAACCCCAAAACTAACCCTAGGGACCTTATCCCAGCAAGAGATATCCAATATGTAACTTTGATGGTTGTTTATAAGAGAATCTACCTCTTGGAGTAATCATCACAACCACACACGATCATAGGGTTAGGGTTTTAATATTAGGGCAAGCATGGCCATGTAACTATCTAAGGGTGTCAACAGGTGTGAGAAATCTATTCACAGTACCAAATGTTAGAAAGCTTCAGGCTCATGAAGGCTCATGCAATGGTATGCAACATAGAGGGAAATGCCAGGAGGTGTATGCCAAGCAAGAAGAAAGATGCATGATGTAATGCAATAGACAATGCTTGTGATGAAATGTAATTCTATGTACAAAATAAATCAACTGATTGCAGATAAAATAACCATGCAAAGATGTTATGCATCAACGAGCAGCGCAAGAATGTGAATGCAAGCCAATGGAAAATCAAAATTTAGTAAACTACACTACCTATAGTAAGGAAAACCAAACATAACAAATTTAAATCCTAAATCAAAATGATAAGGAGAAAACCTTAATGAGAAAATTAATAATAAAAGCTTAAAACCTAACTAGTTTAAACCCTAAATCCTAATTTAACTAGAGAGGAGGTCAGGTTATTTGAAATTAAACTTCCAATGTTGCCACCACAACAATTCCCGTCTTGTGAAAACAAATATGACAATGATTAGGATCTGTAAAAATAATTGTGCAAAATCCATAATGCTCACCTGTGAAACATGCACAACAACAAGAAGGCCAGGTCTACTTACAGGAAAATGTGTTATAAAGGACCATTCAAGGAAATCTGCAACCCAATCCTAGTAAACAGAACCACAAACGAGAGATTTATAGTTGTCCAACCATGACATACATCCATTCATTCTTAACCTTAAATCCATTGTAATTAAGGCAAGATGATTCCTACTAGTAGAGGAATCACTAGATAATATCCTTCAATCCAATCACAACCCTATCATGATATGGAGGATGATCAACTTGATGACTCTGAAAAGAGGGGTTTTCGTCGGGTGTAACTGGGATACCAGAGGATTCAACCGTGGAAGCCCTAATTTCTAAAACCCTAGTTTGAAGTTGTTCATGGATTCTGTCAAGGATGTTAGGTCCTAACATAACCATTAGTGGAAGCTAAAGTTCCTCACCATCCTAAAATATCTTTTGAACCTTCAAATGGTACGCCATCAAATATCAGTAGTTTCACAAGGTTAGTAGGTGAATACATATGGTCATCATTAGTTGTGTTAGGACAATTATTAGTGGAAATATTGTTGATTGGATTAGATGTTCAAATATTGATAGATGGGTAGTTCAATGATCAGATTCTTTAGATTCCAAAGAATTAATTGAATCAACTGGAAGAGCCTCAAGCAGGGGAGAGGTTAGGCAATTGGCACCTTCCCATATAGGGGATTGTAAGACATCATATGGTTGTATACATTCAAAAACTATATTGGTTGGGCAACAATAAAAAATATTTAAGACAATGGCCAAGGTACTCCCTTCAATAAACAAATTAGGGTATATAGGTTGATGCATATTAGCTGATAGGGGGCATAAAGATGTGTTAAGAAAAACCTCACCCGAATTAGAGGATTTCTGAGATGAGCTAGCATTTGACAAGATGGTGTTGAGAGGAGAGTGATGCACAAAAGCCCTAATTTTAGAAACCCTAATTTGACATTGCTTAGGGGTCTCATAAGGAACGTGAGAACCTGACATAACCATTAGTAGAAGCTGAGGTGCCTCAAATTCCTAATGAGTCCCCAAACATTGAATAGGTGAATCATCAAATTCCGGTGGCTTCGTAGGATCAACAAATGGGTACGAATGATAATTACTATAGGTGCGAGCGAATATGTTTTCGGTATAATGACAATCACCGAATCCACTAATTTGATTAGGTTGGGTATCTGGCACATAAGGCTCTTCTTGGATTGCAAGTGAAGAGGAATCAATGAGAGACCATTTTGGATGGGCTGAGATGTAAGTCCTTCTTCTTCACTTGTTAAAAAACATGGATGGAAGAGATCAGGAACAAGATATCCAATATCCTCATACTAACATCACCCCCATGTACATTATTGCAACCAACACAAGCAAGATAAAGGTGTGAATGATTTGTAGAAACTACTGGTGTAGTAGACGCATGGAATAAATTAGGGTATAATGGATGAAAAGGATCATATGAAGGGGCACCAATCAGACTATGACTCACGTCCTGTGCATTGACGTTCGCCAAAGGGGGAAATGGATTTTCATGCACAGCATGGTCTGTGGATTTGATGGGACAATCAACTTTATCTGAGACAAGAACCAATTTTTTACTGACAAGTGAATGAAATTTAGGAATAGAGCGAGAGATGTGTTCAATGGACTCAAGCTTGGTTTCATCAACATGGAGAGATGTTATATCAACTTGATCTTGAAGTTTAGATTCAACAAGATGTATGAAATATTCAGAGGTGATACAAGTTGGTCCATTTACCAGAAATCACTTTTCATCATTTGAATCATTTATGACCAAAACCTTATTATGTAACAAATTAGGAGGATGAGAATTCCCACAATAAGTAATTTCCTCCTCGGAGGCATGAGGTTGTTCCAAATTTAGAGAGATAGGAAAAACAAGATTAGGGGTGAAACCTGGACACTCTCAAATATGCAAATTATCATGATATCCATAAGAATCAAAATTGGTTTCAAATTGAAGATGTTCCAGAGAAACGCAAACCAACAGCTGAAAATTTTGGCTCAAATACACCTAGTTGACATCTCTTTCAGGAAATTCGAAACAAAGATGGACAAATCTAATAGAAAAATCCTCTGGATATTCTTCAAGTTTCTCTCTGAGCTCATTTATCCTACTAAACACATCTTGGAAATTGTAGTTGCGAAACACTTGTTGGAGCTTACCGATGAGTTGCTCGAATGAATGGATTGAAGTTGCTAGAAATGTGTGGTACCATCACTTGACATGACCTTCGAGGGTGAGAGAGAAGAGCACACAAGAAAACTCTTCATCATCAATCTCATAATATTAGAAAAAATTCAAGAAATACAAAATGTGCTTGGTCAAGGACATTCCATCCTCGCCATCAAACCTTAATTGAGACAAGTGATGGAGAGGCTCATCTAGGATTGAAAATTGACAAATGGATAAGTTAGAGAAGAACCCCAGGAGCAATATTCAGGACAAATCCATTTACAAATATGAGACTAAACTTTAGGCTCCAAGGGCTTAACCTATCATCTGGCCCTCCTTCTAGCGCCAATTTGTTGATGGGCTGAAATGTACTGCCAACAAATAAGGGTGTTCCCTAGTGTGAAGTCCCAATTAGACCTCACACCATTTGGGATAGGAGCCCCATCCGGTATGTGGAAACCGCTGCCACCATAAATTCTTCTGCTCTTGGCTATCAAATGTTAATGTGTTACAGTGGGGACAAGGGTAAAATTTCCATACAGTGAAATGTGAATCGACCCAATATTGACAGCTAAAAATAGAGATACAAATAAGTCTAAAAAAAATAAGAAGAGGTATGCCATAAGAGGGATTAGTGAGCTAAAACCCAATCATACATACAATGAACATGAACACGCTAGAATTTAATTGCAAAATAGTTCACAATAGATCACTGACATGGCAAGAAATAAGTAAACACGTATTCAAAAGAAAAACATGCAAATATAGTGAAGTATCAGAGAGCCAATACAAACACCACGAGTAAGAAAGGGAATCAATGTCGGATAAAGAGAACATCTTATTAATGTTGCTGCAACTTCAAGTACATAACTAGAATTTGGTCAAAACCCAACAGTGGAACATGGGCTTCTCATAAAATTTCCCTATAAAAAACCCTATCCTCACTATAGCTCCATCTACTAGCTGCAAAGGGATTAATGGCTCTAGCTCTCAAGAAGCAATTATCTAATCCTAGCCTCAACTCAAGTGCTAAAGTCCTCCCTCTTGACCTGAGGCATGAGGGCACATTTATAAAGGCCAGATGACTGTTCACCTACTATGACCTTTGACCTTCCCTCATGCCCTTTCAACTACCCTCATGAATGTTGAGCTTACCCACTTCTTTCTCAAGCCAAAATAATTATTACATGCCCACATCAATCCTAACATAAATATTGATATAATGATGGGAGATATTTGGATTATGATGAAGGAGAGAGAGGGAAGGATGTAGAGGGTTATTGGAAAGCCTAGAATGCTTGTTGCCCATAGGTCGCAATGATGCAGATGCTTTGTCCTAGAACCAACTTGTTTTCTTGCCACTATGCTTCACTCACATTCACAATCCTCTAGTGATGTTCCTTGGAGTTTATTGAGATGTTGTTGGAGCTTGCAAGGGACCATTTGGCTTGCTATGCAAGATTCATGATATATCCTAAATCTTCTACATAGACCAAAATATTGCTACCTTCCTTCTATCTTGGAGCTAGCTTGACTTCTATCCGCTGTTTATTATGATCATGCATTTCCGTAACATCGGTCCCTTGGTTCATTTTAACAACCAATTTGGCTTAAGTGTCTGCATAAATGGCATGGATTTTCCTTCGAAACTTCAATCCCTCACATGTACACAATCATTAATTAAGCATTAAGACAAATGTACTCTGATAATATAAGAAATAAATATCACAATTAATAATGAGCCATAATTCTTAGCTTTGAAATGCTTTCAATTTCATGGTCACAAATTTCTGCGTTGATATGCTCCATGTCTTGGCACCAAGGTGGCACCAATTGTTGCTTTCCTTGAGTAGTCAGATTATTATTGCTATATCATCTTTGATGCTCCTTTTAATCCTCATCGTACATGCTTGGAATTTTTTCATTGCACTGTTTTTAAACATTTGCAAAAGGTGTTAAGTAAAATTCCTTGGCCATTTCCATTGAATAAAATGGCCCTTCGAAACCTTCTAACCTTGCACTGTCTAAATAGTATTTGTAGATTCACAATGTATTTATGAAACCCAAGGTTAGCATGCTTGCTTCTTAAGCCTGCACCCATCGTCAACACTCACCATTATGGGTTTGATGCCATGTTTTTGGAGGTGAGCGAATGCCTTTCTTTTTCGTTGTAGTCATGAACCATTCCAAATTCCTCCTTGAATGCGTATCATTTGTTCTCTTATCCAAACAATAAGCTGGACTTGGCGCTGTAGTGCTGATTTTTCATGGGCACTAGAGTTTCTTTGTCACTCGATAAATTACTTCATACTCTTGGGGAAAAAAGGCTTGACAAAATGCTTCCAAGGCATGGATTTCATGCGACTTGATTCAGCATGTCCTTATACCCTCTTTTTGCCATATAATTCCATGACTCAATTGCGCATGTTGTGTTAACATTTTGAGAATTTCTTAATGTGACGATCCCTCATTATATTCTTCCTTCTTGAAGAGACAGTGGCAAGAGGATCTCATGTGGTCGCATAGTCGCTGAAGGGGATGGGTCACACCAGTTGTCTACTCCTTCAGGCATGATTTTGCGACCTAGAGACTTAGGAGAGGTCGCATAGTTGCATTAAGGAAAGTTTCATCCATTATGAACTTTCTTAGGGGTGATTTTGTGACCCAACAACTTGGAGAGGTCACAGAGTCGCGTTGAGGGTAGGTCACACCTTCTAGATGCATGTTGGAATGCGACTTAGTGAATTAATTGGATGTCTAACTCACCAGGGGTTGCATGGTCAAATACATCAAGGTTGCATCTTTCTGACATTTGTTTGAGGCTCCAAAATTGTGATCCTATGACTCGAAGAGGTTGCATAGTCACAGGTTACATTTATAATTTCATCTCTGAGCATCATCCCATGCGACTTTGCGACCTGTCTAGTTACTATGGTGGTCCAGTCATAGTTTCAATCTACCTGACAATGCAATTATCAGAGCATGATGCATCCCTTTATGGGCCCCTTTTCCTTCATGCATTGTCATGTTTCTTGAAGTCAAATTGGCCTTAAAAATTTGGTGTTATCACTCCACAATTTATAGTATGCACGTTCTATCGAAACCCAAATATACACAGTTCCATCACACAATTTAGCCTAAAACAACACACCTTTATTGTTTGATTCCCATACGTTGAATGTGGCCTCTCTAGGATTTTAGCTCTTCCTTTTCGGATGGTTGAAACCATGCAATGTTTGGGGTTCTCATCCATCGCATGGGATCCATATTTTCTTGTCCAACCCATCTTATTGGTATTAACACGCTGAAAATGGTGATAAATCTGCTCCTTTAACCAGGAAAACTCCACTCACTTTTTGGATGGATCTCAAAATGAAAGGAGTGTCACAGGCATAAACTTATTGTCACCTAAAGACACTATCGATATTTGATCTCTTTCTAGAATTGGATATGCAACTGGAGGTCATGCTCTAGGATATGGACCTGAGCAAAGGGAAGCTGGGGGCTCCATATAGGATATGGGGAATGAGCTTGATATCCATATGTTTATGTAAATAAAATTGGAATTGGATCGGGAATTGGATATAGAGCTGCAATTGAATCTACATCTCCATCTATTGTGGTGCCCAACTTTTCCCTTGTATTATGTGGCACTTTATAAAATCTTCCAATCACACAACATGAGATCAATGGCTTATACATAGCACGTTTGTCTAGAAGAACAATTTTGCCTTAATGTTATGGTTGTGGTCTTAAACAAATTTTTCAATGGGATTTCATTTATATCTCAATGAAATCTCTACTGTAATTCCTTCTTATGTTCTTATTAAATGAACCTCCTGACACATTGTATATGGTGCTTCAATTTGTAATGAGAGTTGGCACAATTCTTCATAACCTTGGTTGCATGATGCTTTCCTTCTAGCATTTCTCCATCACTTTATTTCTGCAACATGATCCCAAAACCATTTGATGCACCCCCCACATTATTATATGTGTTGATGGAAACAAAGCATAACATGCTACGTATAAATCAAGCTCCCACCACACCATGTAAATAAAATGCATCATTCTCGATGTTTGGATTATAGATGTTTAGTTTAATGCGCTTCTCTGTTATCATATCCAAGATAACTTTGTTTAAGCTCCTATAAGGAAAACCAAAATATATCATTATTTTATTATCCATCACTTTTGCATGTGACAACCATACAATTGAATAAGTAATGAAGCAACCAAGGTAAGGTATCATCAATTATATTGGTCAAACAAAATATGATTGGATTTGAAAACAACTCAGGGTACTAGTAGTTTAGAGGCCCTATTGATTTCGGGCAACCATGTTGTTATGCGATGCCCAAGGTGATGTCACACTTGTAGGGAAAATGCTTGGAAGTGTTTGTAATCATTTATCCTAGAGAGTGAGGATTAATCCAAAGCAGGCTTGGATCTTCAACACATCTTCAATCACCTAAGTGATATGGTTACAAGGGTGCAAGGTAAATATATCATTATCATCAAACTTAATGCAAATGTTGATATGGGGAGCTAAACATGGCCCATGGGAGTATGAAATGAAATGAATATTACCATGATGTTATGCCATGTGATGAGAGTGCACACTTAAAGGTGTATGAATTAGGTTAAATCATGAAGGGAATCATTCTTGTACCAATTTAGTGTTTCTCTCCAAACTCTAGTATGGTCAACAAAATGAAATAATATTTGTGTTTTGTTTGCCCATGCATGGTGCCACCATAGATTGAAAGGAATATTACATAGGAATAATCTTTGAAGTCATGGGAAAGACATCACACTTCCAAAACCCTAATGCAATGGTGGGGTCGATACGTGAGATGAGGCATGACAAAAGAATGAAATATATATCGCACGATGACAAGAGTGAGTGCACTGATAGGGTCTGATAAGAATAAGCCATCTAAGGATTAGCCAATCAACAACTAGATCATCCCTTAATGGCTGAAGGCGAGCATAGGGGGACCCAAAATTTTAGATATGCACAAAAATTTTGGGTGGTGTTGTAGCGGCTACAACAATAAGCTAGATGGAAATATTTATATTCTAAAAGCACTTAGTTTACATAGATAGAAAAATTGTCCTAAAAAACTGTGTGGGAACTTGAAAACTAATAGACTAACCATAATGTGTTCCTTGTGTTCCACATTTAGCCAAAAAGGAATACAAAATAACATGCTAACTATATAGACCTTCGTGAATTCCATGCAATGGATGTGTTGGGGTTGAAAAGAGAAAACCATAAGCATTTATAGTTTTTTATGCCATAAAAGTCACCGTGACTGCATAGTAGAGATAAAAAATACATAGACCAAAAGAGACCCAGTGAAAAATTACTAGTCTCAGACAATAACTTGAGAGATTGCATTAGAGTTTCCTTGAGTTATTGCTTCTTCTAGTACCTTAATGACCATTGAAATGCGAGGCTGCAAATGAGAGCCAAAATATGAGTCAGAGACCATGAAGCATTCTACTCGGGTAATCTTGGAAAGTAAGTTAGCCAAGTTGTATCTTATGTCCCAGAGAATCCTTGTGATCTCGTCCTGTCCTACAAATAGCTAACAATGATCGACTTGCTTTTCAAAGATGACCATAAGAAGCAAGGTATCATATTTCCTTTGTAGAGCCACTGAATGAGGAAAGTGAAGTTTCCTTTTCCCAAATTTTCCTAGATCCGGAGATCATCTGAATATGGATCTAGTAATCTCTAAATCTGAATAGGAAGCTTGGTCACCAAATTCATTGGTGTCCAGGTGAAGAATCTTGTTACTAACTTTGGGAGGGAAAATATAAAAATGGTAAGCCACGTAATGCCAACCAAAAAGACTTCAACATCATAAAGAATAAGTGCTCGCACACCTCCCCTATGACTAGGTTGATGAAGAAATGGTGCCACAAGAACAGTTGTCAAGGGCGGACTTGACAGGGTTGGACAACACACAATGTGAGCAGTGTGATAAAAAAACTTAGGGTACATATGCACCAATCGAGTCCAATTGCAATAGTATGGTAGGGGAAATTGTTTAAAGGTGTAGGCAATGACATGAGTATGAGAAGAGAGTTGCAGGGAGACGTCATCAAGAAAGTAGTGGAAAACCAACTGTATATGTCCTAGGTCAACCAAATCTAGGCCAAACACCTCAATTTGACAATTTTTGAACATGACACAACCAGTTAGAGAACTACAGGTTGGCTTATGGACCTGTGTTACTAATGGGTTATTAAAACCATAATGAAAACATTCCAGGATACCACATCTCGTAAAAAAGAACTGGGAAACTAAACGAAATGTCTATAGAGTTAGGGATTTGAGAGGATATGCAAGGAAATACAATGAACAGTTCAAAGGAATGACTTGTCACTGTATTATGGACAAGTAAAATGAAAAACATAGACACCTAGAGTAAACAATCTCTATGCCAAACCCAGGTAAAACCAGATAATAATTGGTATGAGTTGTGAAAGGAAACCAAGACGGATACAAGTAGGTTAACAAAACTATCTTGAGTTTGTAGAGAAGAAATGAAACACGAATGTAGTCAAGTGCAATGAGCACTTGGTGTGTTTCCATGAAAATTAAATAAAGAATCCACCACCCTATAGTAATACACCCACATTTATAAAGAAACCTCCCTACTGGTGAGTATAACAAACTGATGCCAATTTTTGAAGGATAAATCACAAAGGAGAGACAAGTGGGTGCTAGGTCACACATATTAATGCCTATATTTAACACTCCAAACATGTGCGCACTGCTTTGAGATACCGCCATGATCAGACTCGACTGTTGGAAACCATAAACTGGAAGAATTCTAGACAAGACCCAACTACCCTCCACTTGCCTCTCTTTAAAGTGATAATTCAAGAACCACTAGGGTGTATGGTAAATATAGTAGGGAGGTCATGTGTACACCTCCACCAGATAGGTGGTGACGTTTTCTCAACCTTCATGGTTAGCCTCTCGATCACCCACTATCTACTCACACATGTTAATCATGTGAACTATCATCCTACCCTTCCATAAATGCACCCCCATCAGGGACTCATCTATGAAATTAAATATGTCATGGATATACCTAATTAACCCTTCATTTTCAATAATATTTGTGCCATTTTCTTCAATAATATCAATTACAATTCTATCATCACACACACACAAACATATTAAGGAGACCTAGTTTTACAGTATCCCATATCATTTTCTACGTTGATTCATTATAAAAGTACATTTACCCTTCAAAGTGGATTGTTATTTGTTGACTTATTATCATTTTCAAGGTGCTTTCTTCGTAAAATTTGGTATCATATCCTACAATCCTAGGGTTTTGCTACTTCAATCAAGAAATATTGGAATTTTCGCTGTATTTTTATTTTTATTTTCTGAGAAGTTTTAGTCAATGAAATTTTATTGAGACTAAGGAGAAATATCAAGGTATAGGTGGTGAAAATTTCAAGTTCTAAGTTATTATTTTTTCAAATATATGGGCTATGGAATATAGGATTTGTGACTAATCAAGAAATCAATTTTAAACAAGTCATCTTGGACATGTTACTATAAAAAATTTTCTATGAAGTTTTAGATAGCGAAATTTTGTCGATATTGAGGATAAATTTCATAGGATATGTGATAAAAATATTATAGTATGTTTCACTATACTTTTAGAGATATAGTCTATTGAATACATGATTTATAACTAATCTTGAAATCATTTTTAAAAGGGATATCTTGCAATTTTCACTAAAACCTTTTTTTGATGAAGTTTGAGACTTCGAAACTATAGAATATTGAGATGACACAACTAGTTTCATGTGGAAAATATTTTATAATTTGACTTATTATATTTTTATGAGATATATATTGTGGATTTCGAGGTTTTTAATTGGTCCTGAAATTACTATTAAACAAGTCATTTTGGCATTTTTGATTTAGATTTTCAATGAAGTTTCATATTGTTAAAATTTCAAGAGTTTAATAAGTCATATCGTAGTACTATAGGATGAAATTTAGACTTAGAAATATTCATATTCAAGATATATATCAGGACAAAATTCAACCATATAGACGATCTCCAAATTAGGATTTGAAAGTGTTGAGTCCTCATTTTTTCTATATTTTGAGGTATAAACAATTCTATTTTTTCCCTATGTAGAAATTCTCATTGTAGATCAACAGATTATGCAATATACTAAAGCAAAATAAAAGATCTACTTCTACAACAAACTTTGCGGAAGCTTAATCGAATTGAGCAAGATCAATGAGAACACATATAGCTAAGAATGAGAAATCAATCACACATAACACAGAAGAAGTAACCCGGGGAAAGCCTCAGCCTAAAACCCCAATCTCTGTATTATCATACAAGTGGAAATATGTTCGAGTTACAAAAAGAATCAGCTCACAAGCTATCCTGCTATCTCTGCAATTAAACAATACAACTCACAGACTGAGTAGACAAGAGATATGCCTTTCCTTAGCCCTCCAAGCCTCCTATTTCCTTGCACAGTTTTCCTTGGGGTCTAATGATGCCACATGTGTGTATTGGCCTCATCACAATCACAAAAACTGAAGAAGTAACTGCGTAATCTCCAAGGAATGAATTCCTTCTACATGCAAGAGATATTCACAATGGAATATTCTTGCAACTGATAGCACACTGTCCCTCCATCTGATCTCAACTGGGTCTCTGTCTGAACTGACATGCATGAGTTATTTGTGAGTGAATATTTAGTTATCTGAAGTGCAGCAGTTACATGCATGCATGCAATAACTAACTAAACTCACAATTAATTCAACAAACTGTTTGAATTAATCTAACTGGACTTGACTCAGTTAATTGAGCCAACTAATTACAACTCATCCTTATCTCTTTAAATGATGGATAAATTCCTCAATCAATGGAGAAACTTTTTCATGTCCCCACATAGACTTCATGTTTGATTTTCCAACACTAATTAACTCGTGGTGAATTAATTAATTATTTTACAAACAACTACTAAGATCAAATTCAAATTTTTACTTCTCTATTTTAGTTCACAGACTAACTAAAATAGGAAGGTATCCCAAAATGCTATTTATAGCAGTACTAAATTTAGCACTTCTATATTTAGCATTTCTTGTTGCTATTTTCAACACTCCCTCTCAATAAGAAAGGGATTATCAGTAACCCCAATCCTATCTCTGTGGAACTCGAACATGCATTTTCACAATGCCTTCATCAAAATATCTGCATCCTGTTCCTCGATCGAAACATACAGAAACAACATGATCCTCTTGACCACACAGTCTCGAAGATGGCGATACCAAATATCAATCTACTTGGACCTGTCATGAAAAACTGGATTCTCAGAGAATTTGATACAACTCTGATTATCACAGTAGATCACAATTGGATCCATCCTCTGACCAAACAATCCCACTAGAACCTTCCGTATCCAAATGGCCTCACATGCAGCTTGACTAGCAGCCATGTATTCATCCTCTGCTAAGCTAAGTGCAACTGATCTCTGTTTCCTACTGTACCAGGAAACTACAGGTGAACTAAGGTTGAAGATTCCTTCAGAAGTGCTCTTCCAGTTTGATGGACTCCCCGCCCAATCCACATTTGTGAAGCCCTAAAGCTTCACTCCCTCTATCCATCTGTACCACAATCTGAACTAAGATGTGCCTCTAAGGTATCCCAACACATGCTTCGCTACCTTCCAAAACAACTTGGTAGGCTGAACCATAGCTTGACTCAGCTGGTTCACCGCAAAGCATAAATTAGGTCATGTGTTCACCATATACATAAGTGAACCCACCAGCTGCCGAAAATAGTAGCAGCTACTACATCACCTGAAGAAGCATCCTCCTTCCACCAGCTCCCAGCTAGAGGAGTCTGCATGGGCTTGCACTTCTCCATGTGAAAGCGCTTGAGTATCTCATTGGCATACTTGCCTTGAGACACAAATACTTCACCATCTTTCCGCCACACCTCCATGCTTAGAAAATAGTGCATAAGACCCATGTCTTTCATTTTGAACTCTCTTGCAAGGTCCTCCTTGCAAAACTATATCAACTGATCATCACTTGTTAAAATCAGATCATTGACATAAAGAACAATGATCAATGGTTTACCTTCTACCATGATGTGGTAAAGGTTCGTATCTGATTCACTCTTGGTGAAGCCCAACCCAGTGAAATAACTTTCGATCTTGGTGTACCAAGCACGGGGTGCTTGCTTCAGCCCATATAAAGCCCTCTTGAGTTGGCACACATGCGACTCACGATCGAAGGTCTCAAAACCCTCTGGCTACTCAATGTACACCTCCTCCTCAATCTTCCCATTGAAGAATCTTGTCTTCATGTCCATCTGATGGATCTTCCAACCCATTTGAGCTGATAGTGCCAACATCGATCTGATAGATGAGTACCTTGCTACAAGAGCAAAGGTCTCATCGTAGTTGATCCCCTCGACCTATGAGAAACCACGAGTAACAAACCTTGCCTTATGTTTCTCAACACTGCCATTAGATGCCTGCTTTACCTTGTAGAGCCATCTGGAACTCACCACTATCTTGCCCTAAGGTCTTGGGACAACATCCCACACTGTTCTAAATGATAGAGTCATACTCCTCTACCATTGCATCAACCCAAATTGGTTGCTACACTGCCTCCTCAAATGAAGAAGGTTTAGTATCTACACACTCCCCAACCAGGGCCATGTACCCAGTGTATCTCTCGAGTGACCTCCTCTGTCTGTGCTAAGAAGATGGTTGTCCCACATTCTCCCATGCATCCAACATCGAATTTTCAACTTCCCTTGAGTGTTTCCGCCCATCTCTAGAAGTCTCAGCATGAGTGGATGTCTCCACTCCCAGATCCTCTACATGCGGCTGCTCCACATCATCTAAGGCTCCTCCTCCTTAGGAACTGAAAGTTCCTCCTCTGCATGCAACTTGAGCTCCCTCTCAAGTGATAATCACATGGATTTCTACTCATCAAACTTCTGATCCTTGCATACCATTGTCCTATGACTAGTAGGTAGGTACACTTGATAGTTGTCGGGTGTATTCCCAACTCAGTTGTTGGATCCAACTTCTTCTGGGCATCTTTGGTCACATGACAGTAAACTGATGATCCAAAGATTTGGAAGTGACTCACATCTGGTCACTTCCCGGAAAAGGCCTCCCTAGGTGTCCTCATTCCTAGTATATGGTGCGGGCTTCTATTCTACAAGTATACTGCTATATTGCATGCCTCAGCCCACAAATGCAGTGGTAGGCTTTGGTCATCCAACATCGCTTGATTTGCTCCCACAATCGATCTATTCTTCCTTTCATCCACGCCATTCTGCTGTGGATTATGGGGTGCCGTCAACTCTCGTTTAATTCCTTCTGCAACATAGAATTCTTTAAATTGTTGGGAGACATGCTTTCCACCATTGTCCTTATGCAAGGATTTTATTTTCTTTCCAGATTCTTTCTCTACCAAGGCTTTAAACTCACAAAAACTCAAGAAGGTTTGATCCTTCTTTTGCATAAAGTAGATCCAGCATCTACGAGAAAAATCATTAATAAAAATAACGTAGTACCTTTGTTTATCAATTGAGGCTGTAGAGAATGGTCCACAAACATTTGAGTGAAATCACTCCAGGATTGCTCCAGCTCTACTGTCTCGATCTAAAAAGGAATATTTCACATACTTACCCAAGGTACAACCTTTGCATATATTCGTCTGCTCCAGTTTTCCTTTCGGTAATCCAGTAGAAATCTGCTACATGGTCTTCAGGGCTCCATGGTGTAAGTGGCCTAGTTTTCTATGCCATAGCTTGCCAACATCTTGGCTCTGCACCATCTCAACTTTGGAACTCAATGCAGCAAAGTCATCTACCTCCAACTTGTAGAGATTCTTTACACAAATCCCAATTCACTTTGTCTGTCCAGTATCGATATGCCTCAGGAATACCTTTCCTTTATTAAAGACTACATCATAGCCTTTATCTTCTAGCATAGCAACAGACACAAGATTCTTCTTCAGACCTGGTACATACTTTACATTAGTCAGGGTGAGGGGAGCTCTATGCTCCCTTTGAAACACAACCATACCTTCACCTGAAACACGGTACTTTCCATCATTGCCCATCTTGATTCACATATAGAGATCCTTCTCCTCCAAGGTACTGAAAAGATTCTTGTCACCTGACATGTGGAATGAAGCTCCACTGTCCAGGTACCACACACATCCCACCATGGATGAAACCATGCATGTGATAAGAGAGAAAACCAGCTCAAACTATGAGGCCAGTGCCTCACCATCAGATCCCTTTGAGGATCCCTTCTTGGATTTCTTCTGTGGACAATTCATAGCATAATGGCCCATTTCATGACAATGAAAGCATCACACTTTCGATTTGTTAAACTTCTTCCCACCATGGGAAGAACTAGATTTAGGATGTGACGCCTTCCCTTTCCCTTTCCTCACCTTACTTTCTAAGGCTATATTTTCCTCATCATCCTGCTTTGATGAGGATCCATCTCTAGTGCTTCTTCTTATCTCCTCCTGCATCAGATCCGACCAAAGTTGTTCCTATTCTAGCAGTTTTTCTCTTCCATTAACCGAGTCTTGGTAGCTATGCCAGCTCTTAGGAAGTCCGAGGAGTGCAAGACTCACCATGTCATCATCAGCGGTCGTGATCCCTACACTTCCAAGCTCATCCATGCAGGTGGTGAGCTTGTTCAGATATGTAGAGATCATGTCGCCCTTTTCACACTTGATTTTCCGAAGCTTGTCTTTCAGCACCAGCTTCCTCTGATCACTGCTGTTCTGATATAGATATTTCAACGTTTTCCACATCGAAAGCGATGTCTCCTTCCCATGGAGACTCGAGACTCTCTGGTCTCGAACTCCCTCCAGAAGGATTCTCCTTGCTCTAGCTACACATTTCTTCCATTCCACTAATTTAGTAGCATCAGTCAGCTTGGGGACTTCTTGATCAATGAAGTCCTTTAGACCCTTATCCTCTAATATTTCTTCCATGTGATCCTTCTAGGCTATATAATTCAAACTTCCATCAAGAGCATATTCGAGTCTTAAACTGTTGAACGTCATTGGTGAAATTGAGATGTGATAATAACTCGATTTCTATATTCAAGAACCTCAAAATTTGAACTTCTCCCTTCTTGTATATTGTTCTTAACCTTGATCACCTTCGCCCTGATACCATGTAGAAATTCTCACTTTAGATCAATAGGTGATGCAATATACTAAAGCAAAATACAACATCTACTTCTACAACAAAATTTGCGGAAGATTAATCAAATTGAGCAAGATCAATGAGAATACATATAACTAAGAATGAGAAATCACACATAACACAGAAGAAATAACCCGGGGAAAGCCTTAGCCTAAAACCCCAATCTCTGTATTATCATACAAGTGGAAATATGTTCAAGCTACAAAAAGAATCATCTCACAAGCTATCCTGCTCTCTCTGCAATAAAAAATACAACTCATAGACTGAGTAGACAAGAGATATGCCTTTCCTCAGCCCTCCAAGCCTCCTATTTCCTTGTGCAGTTTTCCTTGGGGTCCAGTGATGCCACATGTGTTTATTGGCCTCATCACACTCACAAAAACTGAAGAATTAATTGCACAATCTCCAAGGAATGAATTCCTTCTGCATGTAAGAGATATTCACAATGTATTACTACAACTGATAATACATTGTCCCTCCATTTGATCTCAACTGGGCCTCTGTTTGAACTGACATGCATGAGTTATTTATGAGAGAATATTCAGTTATCTGAAGTGCAACAGTTACATGCATGCATGCATTAACTAACTGAACTCACAATTAATTCAACAAACCATTTGAATTAATCTAACTGGACTTGACATAGTTAACTGAGCCAACTAATTACAACTCAATATTACAACTCATCCTTATCTCTTTAACTAATGGATGAATTCCTCAACCAATGGAGAAACTGTTGCATGTCCCCACATAGACTTCATGTTTGATTTTCCACAACTAATTAACTCACGGTGAATTAATTATTTATTTTACAAACAGCTGCTAAGATCAAATTCGAATTTTTACTTCTCTATTTTAGTTCGGGGACTAACTAAAATAGGAAGGTATCCCGAAATTCTATTTATAGCAGTACTAAATTTAGCACTTCTATATTTAGCATTTCTTGTTGCTATTTTCAACACCCTAATCTACAACTATTTTACCTTTGTTCACTTTTATCTATCATGAGTTTTACTAAGGTATACAATTTCCATGTCTTTTTATTATTATTTATTATTTCATTATTGAAATTGAGATTGAAGCGTGTTTTAGAGTTTTATCAAATCATTATGTGCTTATGTGCATCTCCATGATTGATTAAGTTTAATGATTCACCATTAAAATTGAACTCCTTAAAAGGAATCTGCTACTTCTAGGACCATACACCTTCTCACATGATGAAAAAGGGTAAAACCCAAATTTTCAAACAATAGTCATTTGTATAGTGTAAAACCCTAAAATTCAATGATCAATATCGATTAGGGATAAAACCTTGATTTTTGTCACTAGGTATCAATTGAGGATTTTTATAAGGATTAACGGGGATTTGATTCAAATAGGCCTAATCATAGAATATCAAAGTGTCATGTCTCCATCACATTTTACAACCACGTGAGAAACCCCACTATGGATCGAGGAATCAATATGACACCTTCTGGGCATCTCAACTATTGATTTATGGGTAAACATTGATGCACTGGTCCACAACACACAAAAAAATTTGATAAGGTGTTGGAATCACTACTATATGTTCCAATGGTTAACCAATTGCATGCTTATCCTTCTACACCACATCACATGAAGGCTCGAATAAGGTGTAGGCATCTCTACTATTATTTTAATGGAGTAACAATTGTGTGCTCATCTCCTTACACTATATACATCAACATCGAGTCAGCCATGCTTTTCCATAATATGAAAGGAAAACATGAAAAGGCCATTGTATAACTATAACATAACATAAATAATCACTCACATGAGGCCACTGGTTCCAAATTCACCTTCTGGGTGATATAGAATCCACAAATTGTTGGACTAGATGGTTGAAGCAAATCATGAGCATGCTCCTGTTTCCTTTTTATCTTTTGCAATGGAAGTAATTTCATAACTTATGAAACTTTTAGTTCCATAAATGGAATAGACAGGTTTCCTCTCCAAAAGATATATATCCATATGTAATATCATGGCATAGTTTACAACCTGTGGTTTCCATAGACAATTCCAAATTTATATAAATATTGTGTTCACAAGTATAATAGAAGTCTTTTTTAGTTTGATGTGTGTAATCACATTGTAATTTTGTTCCGATGATTCTATGAGCTCGAGCATAGGCTGCATCTTGAGTAGTGCCTGCTTAAGGTGAGGCACTGTGCTGCATCTATCTCTTGTATTTAGTAGTTCATCTTTAGTTAGATCACTTTTAGTAGTGTTATTTCTTCATTGCTTGATTACTGTTATATTTAGTTGTGCTTTCTTTTATTTTAATGATTTGATGCAGAATCAACTTGTTGGTTTGAGGGGGCTTGACCCAGTTTCAGAGTGTGCTACGCACTAACAAAACCATCAACTACTGGCCCTTTTGGTAGCGACCTACAAGCAGGTCATAGTCTCACCCAAAGCAGTTATGGGAGGATGCAAAAATAGGTTTCCGCAACTGAAGGGATATCAGCGAAGTGGCATCGTGTATTTACTTCTACTGTATATCAATCTTATAACTTTGTATGCATAATAACTCCGTGCAGATGATTTGTTTTACAAAATCACATAAACTCTAACACATGACAATATATCTTGCAGGTCCTCGTATAATTCAGTACAAAGCATACATAATCAGATACATAACAATAGACAATTAACATATACAAAGATATAATACTTCACCAAAAATTATTCTTTATTAAACATATCTTCAACTACATTCACTTATATGACTCGTGCACCTAGTTGCAGGTGGTTTTCACACTCAAATGTAGACTTTCAAGGTCTCCATTCACTCAGTTGTAGAGCTTGATCTAAAACTACAGACTACAGGCGTGAAATACAGAGACTCAATGATATTTCATTACTTGCTTAATTATTGGTTTTCTTTCACTAAGGTATTACATATCCTTTTATACATTTCATATATACAAAAACCATGGTCCACATACCATGGATCCAGGAAACAAGGAATACTCTCTGATACCTATTACAAAATAAGGGATTTATCCCATCCCAAAAGCCCTAAAAGTTTGCACGATGAATATATCTTCGCCAACTCCACACGGTCTAATCCTTCTTTCACGGGGTCTTTTAACCAAAACTTGGACCAAGTTGGGCCATGCCCAACAGGCCCCCAACACTCACCTGTGACTTGCCTCGAGTCACTCAACTTTGACACCCTTGATCTTTGCTATGATCTCGTTGTATATTGCATTGTAATGCTGGAGTGTTTCTGCCATAAACTTTTCTTCTTCCCGCACCTCCTTCAACAAAGCTTCTGTAGTAGGGTCATCGGTCTTCTGCAATAGCTCTGCTTCCCTTTTCTTCAATTCCTTCAACCATTCATCTATTGCCTACAAACGTTCCAGGGCTTCCTCCTACCATGGTTGAGTCCTCTCCTACAAAATATGTTCTTTCCTCCTCCAATCATCTATTTGCGTCTAGAGGATCTTCCCTTTGGATATGATGGCAGGCCTTTGCAAGATTGGTAAGGTATTCACAGCTACTAGGATCTTATCTCCTCGCTTCTTCTTGGCCTGCAATTCTTCCTCAATATTCAAGACATTTAGATCCTCCTGCAACGGGGTCGAAATATGCATCGTGTCGTCAAATTCCCACAATCTACCACCATATCTAATCCAGGTGGATGTTGGTGGCCACCCACCTATCCCATTTGGACCGCTGCAACTGTCTCTTTCATTTTTTTAGTTTCTGTAATTGTAGCACAATTTACTATTTTTAGCAGTTTTTTCGGGTCCTGAACTTCCGGAGCCATTTTGAGGCCCTAAACGACATTTTTTTGGGAAATTTGGGGGCAACATGGGTCCGTGGACTGATGTTTCCCTTCCCAAAGTGGTAGTTCTCAGATAGATCTTTCTAACGAGCTATCATACGCGTCAAATGGAGATCGTA